>JAEQML010078486.1:0-12420 GCA_016904865.1 Pissodes strobi | reverse complement strand
TGTTCTCCAAAAACGCGCATTGCGTTACATCTGTGGGGCCAAATTTCGGGATTCATGCCGCTCCCTGTTCCCCAGAGAGAAAATACTTACAGTCACGTGCATTTATATTGAAGAAATTGCCTGCCTCATTTTTAAACATCGGCACAAATTTGGTACGGAACATCCTAGGTACATTACACGTCAAAAGAACAATCTGAATCTTCCCATCCCTACATCCATTCTTACACAAAAATCAGTTTTTTATGAAAGTATTAAAATATTTAATCACCTTCCACAAACATCAAAGGGGCGACAACGGTGAGAGTGTTTAAACATCTTTTGAGGGGGTTCTTGGTTGACCGTGCGTATTATGCACTCTCTGAATTTTACAGCGATGTATTTTAGCGATGTTGTAATATTATGTAAAAAGGATTATGTCTTGCGTTTTTTTTCTCTTTTTTTTTGACTCTTTATGTCCGCTTTGTCTTTTCTGTTGACATGTTTATGTAAGGATTAGTATAGGTTTTTATTTTGTTTGTTTTAGGTATTATTACTTTTAAGTAAGCTTTGTTTATAACAATTATTTTGTTCACAACAATAAAGCATATTTTGACTTTGACTTTGAGTTCGAGACTGGCATACAAAAGTATGTATGGGACAAAATAGCGAAAGAATTGGGAACCAAGTTTGGTCAGACCTTTACATCGCAACAATGTTATACCAAATTTAAGGGCCTCACCAACATGTATAAACAAGTTAAAAAGCACAATGAAAATTAATGCAAGAGCCACATGCTCGAGTAAAAGTGGTCTTGTGGTAAATGGGACACCTACCATCAAGCTCAACCACGCATTAACTTCTGCTTCTTCTACGCCATCAACTGAGATTGGTAATTTAACAGGTAATTTTTATAAATTAATAAACTATACCTACAATCCATTAAGCGAGGGTTTGTACTTACGTCATCAATAACACCATTATTAAAGAATTATAATACCAAGCGTATTTCTTATGAGATTTGTTGGTGTCACCATTATGACGTAAGTACAAACTCTCGCTTAATGAACTGTAGTTTTAGTGCTGATTGATGTAACTATACTTAATAAAACACTAATTCTTTTGCTTTAGATAATGAGGAACCAGGGTCATCTGGATCTCAAACCACACCCCCATACAAGTCTTCTTTTACGAGGAAGAGAAAAATTAATGAGAATGTGGCGGAAAGAAGACACAAGGAGAAACTGGAAGAAAATGGCAGGATAGGTATTTGGAGATCTTAGAAAGATTAGCAACAGCAGTGGAAAAAGTACATCCTAGGATTTCATTGAGTTTCACATTACTGTTCATTTTGTCAGGTTGCTTCACGAGTTTTTAGTTTTTTTTTAAGTACTAGTGTAACGGCAAAGTGAAATCAAACAGCGGTCGTGTTCTATTGCTAGCTTTATTTCAACTGACTAACTCTCAGGTCAAAAATAATGATCTGACAAAACCCGTAAATATACGTTTTTATCTCCCGGATCGGGTTACATAAGCTTAACACGCAGTGATACGAATCACCTATGCCTTCCAAAGAAATTATTAGTTTTTATGTAGACTAAACAAACCAAAATATTATTTACTGAGTGTTATAAGTATATGTGAACAACAATTTAGAAAAGAATGAAATGATGTTATCACAATATACCTAATACAAATTGTAACTATATTCTATAAATGAAATTAATACAATGACATAATATATACTAAAACTAAGTATGTAAATAGGGGTTTCCGTTGCACTAGTTACGAATTATAGTTGTTTGGTTTAGTTGGCCATATGCATTAAAATAATGAGAATATTGACCTTGGTGCGTTTATTTGTTTATTATAAATAAAATTCAAAACATTAAATAAATGTGCTTTTCATTTAAAAATATAGGTACCTAAATAATTTTCAAGGCAGGGTTCTAATATTGGTTTATCTAAAATAAAACTGAACATGTTGCAACAAGATTTTTATTATTAAAACAATAAATATGTAATTAAAGCGATAACTTTTATGAGAATAATACTTTTTGCTATCCATCATTCCTATTCATTTCTAATTGCTCCATAAGTCTTTGTCGCTTAGCGATAGCCAATCTGTTTTGGTTCATTTGATTATTTACATTATTTCGATCATTTAAAACTCTTTCTTCATTTAGTTCTCCTGCTATATCAATAATATCGTCTGCCTCATCACCATTCAAAATACAAATGTTGTGTAGAATGCATGCAGATATGATAAGCAGACAAATAAGTTCAAGCCTCACAGTTTCCATAAATTTTAATCTTCTAAAGCGATCTTTTAAATGTGCGAAAGCATTTTCAATTTTTACTCTAACTTTAGAAACCTTTGATTAAAGTTTATTTGACGTTGAGTTAAAACCCCAGTATTCTTAAACCCAACTCTCCAATTCTGTTAATTTGTATGCTAAATCCCCAAGAAGAAAATTCTCATTGGGAAACTTCACTTCTCCACTACAGATGTCTCTAAACAAATCTGACTTCTCAAACAATCTGCTGTCATGCATGGATCCGCATTCCCCTGTATATACATGTGTGAACAGTTTCCTGTTATCACAAACGCATTGTAAAAATATTGAGTGAAAACCTTTTCTGTTGCAATAACAGTTTGGGTACTCATGGGGTGGTAAAATACGAATATGGCTGCCATCAATGCAACCAATTACACCTAAAATTCAAATTTTTTGTTAATTAAAGCAGAGTATACCAAATTAATATCAGTTGGTTCACTTGGCGTCGGCACTTCACAGATCTAAAGCGTCCCAGACCGGTCAAATGCAGCAAGCTATGTTATACACGTCGAGCATAGAAATTTTAAACTGGCACCACTTTCACGGGCAGATAAGAAGTCCAGTGGTGTATTTTGATAGCCGGAAGAAGTGAATTAAGATATTAATTTGGTAAACGATTATATAGCTTATACTCAGCAAAAAACACTAAACTTATAGTAGGTAGTTATTGAGGGCCAACAAATAATTTTAAAAGCCTTATTAATGTCCAAAACTTTTAGGGATGTTCTGTACAAAACTGCCCAGCTTGTTGACTTACTTATGCCAAAACGATCAGCGACACATCTAAAATTGAAGTGAAACATTTTACTCTATGTGAAGAAAATACGTTACCTACCTAAAACTCTCAATATTTGACAGACACCATAAGGTAATTAGTGCTTGTTTTTCGAAAGGAATTTCAGGGTGACCTGAAGTGACTGACTTTTCCGTAACTTTATGGAGTTTATTAAGTAAATCCTCAAAGGCTGCAACAGTTGCTCGAAAATGTCTTTTAAACTGCATGTCGTTAAATCGCGGAACGATTTATTCGGCGAAGTTATCTACTTTTTCCAACAAAGTTTTTTCTAGTGTCTCATCTTCATCACTACCATCTTTAAATATTGCGGACGCTATAACGTTTAACATTCTATATTTTATGGAATAGGTAATGGCAATATTTAAATAAAAAAGACTATTCCTTTTTTTTTCAAAATAAACTAAGGTTGTACCCCAAAACCGCACAACAAACCAAATTATTTGTGATTATTAACAAGTTTAAAGGTTAACAAACAACAACAACAGCAAACAGCTGATTCGTGTCAACAATGTCAACCAGAGATAGCGTTGGTTTATTGAAGACCGATCGCTTTGGTTAGAGGTCACGTGTCTAAAATCTCGTCTGATCTTGGATCATATTACCGAACTCAGCTAATATAATATTCAAATTTGATACATGACTTTCATTGGGAAGCATAATAATATACAAAATTTACAGATTTATTATAATTATTATAATAGACTCGATACTGGATCTGATCATTAACGATCAGATCCGGTATGTGCAAAAGAAAATTTAATTTAATATTGCATAGGTAGTGAATTTTACTGCTTTACTTTTTTTAGACTATTTCAGACAAATAATAAGAAAAATCAATATGTTGGAGTTGGGTATTAATGATTGAAAATTGAAGTACAAAATTTAAGAATGACTCCCCTCTCAGAAGCCCAAGAAAATATATGGGAGGCACTTTCTCTTCCGGCAGAAAATAATGACCATGTTTTACAGTTGGAACAATTTTTAAGTGAAGCAACTAATATGCAACAATCAGTAACCATTGTCATTTAATCTCGTTTAATTTATACATGATATATAGTGTAGTATGTCCATAGAGGTTAGACATACATTTTCAAAAACAGAAAAATGTCTAATAATAATAGACTTGCTTTTTTTCTGTTTCTCTTTACGATTATGTATTTACGAGATGTAACGTGAGTCCAATAGAGTCATTGTAAGAACTACATAAATTGTTTTATTCTATTTTTTTTAGATTACTAAACTCGCTCTGGTGGGAGGAGATAACACCGATGAATTTGTTAAAAGGGCAATGAAAAAACTTATGACGAACCGCTGCCAAGCCGACTATAGCATGTTTGGAAAGAAACAAAAAAAAGTGTTCTCTGAACTAAAAACTGCTGTTGTTATCAAAGGTTGGTTTTATTAAAAGTTTAAATACATATACACAGGGTGAGTCATTAATGTGTAATCAGTCGATTTCTTCAGAAATTTAATTAGAATATTTTATCTACAACCTTGCGGTAACTATCAACTTTGCGTGCACTAAAAACCTACTTACCACACTTATTATGTAATATACTATTAGTACCAAAAAATAAAAATAATAGTACCCACCAAGGAAGGGCTCTGGGAATGGGAATTATAACGAAATGTCAATAAAATTATAAACATGTAAATAAGATGGGCAAATACAAATTATATAGGACAGAACTTGTTCTTGTTTGGCACAACATACTTGCGTATCACAATATTTACAAACTCTATACTAACTACTGCCTTTTTTCAGCAATTAAAATTTATCTTTATAATTACTAGAAATCATTTTAAATTGTTTTTCATTTGTAAGATAGGTAATTTATTGTTTAGATGCATCTTGGAAGCATCATGAAATATTTAAAAAGAGCCAAGGAGAGAGCGGACGCCGAGGAGAAGAATAAGAAATAAAATAATACATTTTTAAATCGATTAACCTATAGATAAATAATAAAAGTTGAGACTTCTTATAAAACTGTGACATAGGTATGTACGTGGAGCAACTCTCAGTGTAGAGTTGACACAAAATACTTGTCACAGTTATTTCGGAACAGGTATCAAGGTGGAACAGTACGTAACAGATATCAATTATCTAAAATAACAGTTCCAGCAATACTAGCTGTTATCAAGGAATTAGATATTTGATACTTCGGTATTCAAGAGTAAATAGATACGCAAATACTAGTGTTAGCGTATGGCTCGGGCAACCATCCATCCTGTCACCGGTGACTGTAACTGGCTCGGGTATCTCAGTTATTTCGATTATTCGATTCAATACATATTCTTTCGCTGTAATGTAATGTTATGTTTTTACTTTTGACTCTCGAGGTTATTTTTACGGAGAGCCCGTAACGCGTTCCAATGTAATCGAAGGCAGGATATTTATTAGGCGATCACATTTTAACAAAATTATATGTATATGTATTTGTATGTATATAGTTTTAATGAAATACCCTGTATATTTCTGGCTAAAATGAAAGATCTTTTTTTTCTCATTTTAAGTATACCATAGTTGCATTGAATTTACATTATCTTGATATACGCTGCCATGATTACTACATAGAAATCAACAACTTTTTGAACAGCATATATCAAGATAAAGGAAATTCAATGCAACTATAAAATTAAATAATGTAAAATGTCAAATAATGTCAGAATAAAGTCAAATTACCGGAAATTAAAATACATATTTGGAAAGGAAAAATGTATATGAAAAATATAAAAAATTTAACTATAAATATAAAAAAATATAAAATATAAAAACATAAATAACATGTAAAACTAGGACTTTACTCCTTGCATGAACCTAATTCCTAATATATGTATGTCTAAAGATACTAAATATCTTATAGTCCGTACCTCCAGAAACCGGAAAAAGTAATTTCGTAATTATAATAATTTTAACAGTAAGATAAACATTTGCGATTAAACAAAAGCAACTTTGACTTCTAACTTTCCTAAATAAAGCTTCAAGATCAGTTCAACACAAACTAACCTAAATTTACTAAAAACAAGAACAAGAAATACAAGTTATAAAAATTTTGAATTAACATTTATAAATAATAAATGCTGTAATTTTCTTGAATTCAATCGAGTGCGCCTTTCATGCAATAACAGTCCTGCTTTTGAAAAAAGTCTTTCACATGGCACTGAGGTTGCTATAGCACAACATTTTTGTCTAACTAAGTTTGATAAATTTGGGAACATGTATGCATTTTTCCGCCACCATTCCAAAGGATCATTGTGCCTTTCTAGTACATCGTCTTCCATATATCTCTGAAGTTCCATTAAGGCTCTTGAAGTGGAATTGTTTGTTTTTTTTCCTTTACTACCAACTACAGCATCCAAAGATGACCATATAGAAAAATCTAGTTCTGACGATAGCGGTTTTGTTTCATTTTCTGGCTCTATGTTATCTTTTTGTGGATTTTGATTTTGAATTAAGGCAGATAGAGCACCAAGAATGGTTTTTCTAACGCGCTCCACTGCATCCGAGTTTTTAAATGGATAGGTTTTAAACCTTGGGTCTAGGAACGTGCAAATAGCTAGAGTATTACTATATTCTACATTTCCAAGGCGTTCATGAAGACCTTCATGTAATGTTTTAACAATATTTTTAGATAGCTCCGACAAATCAGCAAAATTTAATAGCTTAATGCGAATATCTAATAAACCATTTGTTAAAACTATTACAAGTGAAGCTGACATAAATTGTTCTCCACTTATAGCGCGTGTGGCATTCTCAAAGGGTTTGAGAATCGTGCATAATTCTTTAAGTAGCTGCCATTCTTCCCCTGTTAAAATAGGTAAGTCTACATCTAACAAAGCTATAGTGGAACGAAGTGAAGGTTCAAGCTCAATAAATCGCTCCACCATATAAAACGTAGAGTTCCATCTTGTGACTACATCCTGAAGTACTTTTTTAGGATTATTAATACCGTAATTTTTTTGAGTTTCTGTTAGTTTGTTGTTGGCTTTTGAGCTGCGCTTAAAATGGCTCACTATTGCTTTTACTTTGTCTAAAGTTATTTTTATTTCTGGAGTTTTTAACGCGTCAGACACAATAAGATTCAAAGTATGAGCATAGCAACCTAAAAATGTCCATCCTGTATTTTGGATTGCACGTTTTATATTTGCTGCGTTATCGGAGACAGCCAATATTATTTTGTCAGTTATGTCCCATTCTTTGGCTATCGCTAAGAGTTCTTTGGTTAAATTTTCACTGGTGTGACTTTTATAAAATACTGAACATGACAGAAGAGCAGTTTGCATAACAAAATTTCTATCTACAAAGTGGGCAGTTACAGCCATAAAACTATCATTATTTAAGGACGTCCAACAATCTGTTGTTACGCAAACGTATGGCTTCTGATCAGTAAACATATTTTTTAAATTAAATTTACATTTTTCGAACATTCCTGGAATTATTGTCTTTGATATTGTTTGCCGATTGGGCAATTCATAAGCAGGATTTAGAGCTTTTACAAATGAAATAAAACCTTGGTCTTCCACTATTCGAAAAGGTTGAAAATCATAATAAAATAATTTAAGTAACTGTTGATCTATTTTGTTTTTTGTACATAGAGTTAGTTTTTTAGGAATGTAGTTGTCTATTTTATTCTTGTTATATCTATCTGTCGCTATTTTTCTTCTAAGAGAAATAAGTTGCTGGTTGGCAATGCTTGTAGATGTAGATGGTAATGATTTATCTTCGGCAGAACCACTCGAAGGGCCCTAAAGATAGAAAATGTCACAATCAGTACATATTTTATGATATTTAGTATCTTAATTATATCATATATTGTTCACATAAAAGTACATAGTTAAACATAAGTACCTTTTATTTATTAAAAATTGTGTGAATATTGCTATCCTATGGCCAAAGAATAAGATTACTCTATTAGATTAATAATTATCCGCAAAATAATATACTCAATTTCTATTCTACTTACAGCTACAAGAGACTGTGTCATAGGTTCTGAGTCTTCTGTTTCTGCCAATGTCTCAACATCAGCGACTGAGCTCTCTGGTTCGGCAACACTAGCGGTAACATTTATATTCCTTCTTACATTTTGTAAGACATTTACCCCAACCGAGATCTGAACTGTTGGGTGTTTTCTTTGTAAATGTTTTTTTAAATTTGTTACCGATGATTTAAAACATAATAAATTATGGCATAAATCACATTTTGCCAATTGTTTGTCGTTATCAGTGAACACCATTTTTCTATCGTTTAAGCTATTTAAAAAGAACCATAAAACTTGATGACTAATAAGTGATCTGCGACACATTTATGACCCTTTGCCTTTCGGTATAAACTGTACTAATATGCCAGAATATTTTTCCTTGTGCGATGAAGCCGATCTTCTTTTCGGTAGATGTTTATTCGCATTTATTATTTTTGTTTGTTTTACAATTTTATACACATTTTATTTATTATTATTGGAGTAAAATCTTAAATAACATAATGCTGGAATAACGTACGGTACAACACATTATTGCATCCAACATTTTTAGGAGAGATATAGATGCAAATAAAAAAATCAATCAATTCAAGCTTCATATCCTACTCTAATATTATTATTAAGCTGTGATATCTCCTTTTTCAACGCGCGGTCTCTATATTGTTTACATTAACACAATATTAGTCTTTTATTTATGGGCATCCATATAATTTAAAACGTCATACCATTTTCATTCGCTTTGTCTTTGTCGGCAATCCCGACAATCTATCTAACAAAAAAGTATCCTTCTTCACCTAGTAGTATGTACCATATTACACGACACCTTATCATGTTACTCAACACTCAACGTATATCAAGATCAGCCATATGGCGAATACCGCCTAAGCAAATAAAATAACAGGTTAAAAAATAACAGTTATTTGGAACCGGTATGTGCTTGGAACTGGAACGTATCGTCCCTGTTACTGAAAAATACTGGTTTATACCAAGTCTATCTCAGTGAACACGATTTATTTATAGAACTGTAAGAAAATATATCAACCATACTGGGAATAAATCTGTATAAAGGGACAACATATTTTATAAAACTTGTTTATAATCATATGATTTCTCTCCAAAAAAATAAGTCATTTATTCGAAAATAATATGTAAATGTCTGACACATGAAAAACTAAAAATAAAGCCATAATTATTATGCATTAAGATTTGTACTGCGTATTTTACCTAGTGTTTTTCCTTTGTTAAAATATGTTTAAAATTTCCCCTGGTTATACGTATTGTGCAGGGTTATTCCTTATAATTCAACACCTTGTGGTATGTTTAGCATAAGTGCTACATAAAAACTTCTTACATGAAACTTGCATGACTTTTTCTCAAGATTCTAAATATCGCAATAAAAAAGAAACAAATGACGGTCGAAAAGTGAACAAATGAACATCAACTTTGTTATTTTAAATAGAACACCGTGTATATTATTTAAAAAATTTATTCTCTTTCTCTTTTCAAAAATATATAATATGTTTGTTTGTTTCAGCCATTTTAAAAATATTTCACTTAAAATATAAAATACAGTATACATTGGGATGTCTACAGTACGTCTGGTGTACTGTAAAAAGACCTCCATAGTAGTATGAAACATTGGACGTCCCCTGGTAGTCTATATGACGTCCATGACGGATGTCCCCCATTGGTTCAATTTTGTGACATTGAACGTCCATTGCTAAAATTGTGGACGTTCCCTGGTAGTCCGTTTTACGTCCATTTTTGTGACATTGGGACGTCCATAGTACATCCATTGGGATGTCTACAGTACGTCCGGTGTACTATAAAAAGACGTCCATAGTAGTAAGAAACAAAAATCATGGACGTTCCCTGTTAGTCTATATGACGTCCATGACGGATGTCCCCGATTGGTCCAATTTTGTGACATTTGAACGTCCACTGATCGTCCATTGGACGTCGGGCGTCTATAAAACGGATATCCATCGGACGTTCCTTTTGTTTGCTGCGAAGGTCCATTGAACGTCCATTGGACATCCATGTGCTATTAGAGTCATAACTTTCATTTTGATGCTAATTTGATTATCCAAATGAATCACGGTTTTGCATCCTTTTTTTAGACAAACTCCTTCATTCTCTACATCAAAATGGCAAAAAATACACCTTAAATTCTTTTTTTATTTATAGTATATTCACATTTACGTCAAGTCATGTCTGAATTCTGAATGTTAGAATTATTAAAACCTGTAGGTTTTTGGAAACTTCTATAGCAGTATCCATATTATGTTTTTAACAGTTACTTCTTCTCTTTTCTTATCCAATATTTTTGCAGCAATAGTAAATTCGATAGGTTATTGAATGCAGACTTAAGTAATAGCTCCCTGATCTTCTTTTATGTAAGCTCTGAAAACATCAATAATACTATGAAGAAGCTAAAAAAACATTTTTAAGTGATTTCTTTTTTATATATCGTTATCATTATTTACCATCCTCATTGTTTTGATAATATTCCTAGCAACCATGAAATCTATAATTGAAATCACGACCAACCATAGCCAGCCCAGAGATTAGCCCCTATATAGTCAATAGTATTGTCAATCTTACAGACATCCACATATTCATCGATTGAGTGTCGTGCGGACTTCTGGATATTGACAATATTCAATAGACATATTGACGTCTGTAATACATATTCACAATATTATAAATAAATGTAGTCTGGTTTGGTCATTCATTTAAAAACTTTTTACAGGTGTAAACAATAACAGATCATCAGGAAGGAAACCTGGTCCAATAATCTTACCTAATTATATATGAATTCCTCTTAATGCTGTTTTATAAAAAAATGTTGTGCCCAACAATGCACAAATCTTTAATTCTTGATTTATTAGAACTTAATTTTTATTCTGCATTGTCTATTCTAACATAAAATACTTTTTTGAAGATAATGGTACGAGTGTAACTTTAAAGCAAATCCTTGCTTTCGTCACCGGTGTGGAAAATCAGCCTCCATTAGGATTTCACAAAACACCTGATATCTACTTTTCATCTAATTGTGAAATATAGCCAAAAGCGAACACATGTGCATTATTAATGCACTCACCAATATGCCATAATATTGTCACGAGTATCTTAGGGGGTAGCGCGTTTATTTAAAGAATAACTTCTCAGAGAAGAGCCTCGTCGCGATTAGTACCATGACGGGGTCTCAATGCTTCCTTTAATCTACCACTGGATGTTCTACTCGTGAGGACACGCCTTGTTTAGCGTGCCGGGGGTAACTGAGGTAGACCGGGATCGCGTTACGTGGGGTAAGAAGAGATGATAAAGTAAGCACGTTTAGTTTATAACAATAACAATGTATTAACGATAAAACTTTAACAATAATTATTGGTCAGAAAAAATGAGATTCTATTATACCCGATTACGACGGTGCGCATGTTTTCTCGATTTGAGGTACTGTTTATAGGTCTTTGTTTACTGTCTTATAATTTATAGTTTTTCTTAAGAGTTGGGTTTTATTTAAAAGCACTAAAAGATTCCACTAAACTTTTTAACTGACTATTTAGACACTTGTCTTTCTGAACACTCTGACAAACTTCTTGTCAAGACTTTACTATGGAGGTTGTGCAACCCCTGGTCCTAGCAGTCGTCAAATGGCTAACCGGTACCAGGTTGGGTAGGAAAGGAATGGAACCTAAAGCAGTCGTATGACTAACTCTAGGAGCGGATAGAACCCAGGAGGCAGTCGTCAAGTGACTAACCTTGGGAGCTGGAGGTGAGACTAAGTCTGCGGAACTGAGGGTTCGGTAGCGTATTTATATAAAACAAAGTGATGATCATTGCATGCATAAGGTTCAAAGTCGCTCCCGTTGATTGCTCGCGTTGTTTATAGTTTGCCTTTAATGTTTATATAACAATCTCCAAGTTCAAGTTCAAACTTGCGACAGGGTGATATTTGTTTAGTAGCTTATGCATTTTAGTAGATTACAATATTTATGAAAAATTTAAATTAAACATTAATTTTGCTATAAGCAGTGATGGATTCGGATTTGCATGAGAAATTAAGTAATAGGAAATTATATGGTTTTATATTTAAAATTGGACCAACTGTGTACTTTAATATAACATTACATGCTCAAAATTGTTTTGTATCTAACTTGCAATATGCGTCATGAATTTCGGCGCTGTTTTCTAAATAGAACCAATAGATGTTCCAGAGAGGAAGATGAAGGTGAACGCCTCTTTCTTCACCTATCTGAGGAAGATATTCATAAATTGAATAACATCAAAACGAGGAGGACGAAGCAGCTACCGGACCGTGTAAGGGGAG
>JAEQML010078485.1:0-12421 GCA_016904865.1 Pissodes strobi | reverse complement strand
AATAAGCGTATCATTAAGGATATAAATCATATAAAAAAATAACACACCAAACGATAGATTATAAAGAAAATTCTAGAGAGTTAGTCAGATTCTGAAGCACAATTTCGTCATCAGTATTATTAATTAGAAAAATCTTCATTAGAACGATTTATATTGGAACATCTTGGCAAATGAATTAGTCTTCATAATCATAGCCGATGTCTAAGAAAGTGGCTCCTATTTGTCTCTAGTACAGGCAATACTTGCTGATTTTTTTTACCGATCTAGAAGGTAAAGGTTACTTTTAATTGCAACCATTTTTTCCACTGTTTTACCTAACAATCTATTTCTTTTTTACGAGTGAATGAGTCGAAATGTAGCCCAGGTACTTTCAGAAGCTATAATCATAGTAGGTAACCTAGATACCCCAAACAAAAGATCGATTTTTCCGATTTTTTTTTTCGGAAAGGGTAAAGTTTTTTCTGCATTTTTCCGAATTTCAAAAAAAAACGGCGTTTTTAAAACACCACTTCGATTTTTGATGTGTAAACATCTTACGCGGCGGTATAAATTTACCCTTATCGGCAAATGGGACGGGTATGTGCTAGGGGATGTGGCATCATGACCATGCGCAGTGAGTAGATGTAACAGTCTGATTTGGCCAGTGTAAAAGATTTTACAGTTCATTTTATATGCTGCACTTAGCAACAAGAGATGCCATATTTTGCGGTAAGAATTATTGAGTATTGACCTCTTCGGTTAATTAATTCTAAATTTATTGATTCGATTTGTTGTCAATAAGCTTAAGGTTGCCGCATTTATTAATGTAAATTAATTTTACTCTACATATAGATTAATGATATATTTGTACTAGCTTTTGTAACATTGTTGGGACCTTGAGTCATCCCTTTCTCTTATGTTGCCCTCAGGCACTTTGTGATTATATTTATTTTAGTTGAGAAGCTAGCCACATATCGCTTAGGTTTGATCAAACCACTAAAATAGGATATTATGTTATTAGTATATATATTACATTAATTATATTTGCTGGCAGTTCTATATTTTTAAGAATTGGGTTAATAAAGCTTACTGTAAAGCCTCAATAAATCCGTTAAATTCATATTTTATTTTCGGTTTGAATATTTCATATCTTTTGATAACTTTTTGGGACCCCTGATTCGCCTTGAGATATTTATATTTATCTTTTCACGCGGCAGGTTGTTACTTTTGTAATATTCATTTGGTGACCCTGAATGATAGTAGGAATGGGCCATCCTCCCGTAATAGTTGCTTTCGATTTGGATTTTTAAAGGCTTATCCTGGTATTTTTAAAAGATTTAACAGCTCAATAATTGCGACTTCCGCCGTCGTTTTACGCCCATAATAAACGAGAACTAAGTTGTTTATTTTCTTAGAATTATTCCTCGTATCGAATCGTTAGAACACGATACGGTAGTTTTCGGCCCTACATTTTTTTTCCTTTCTGATTCGACGTTCTTTTTTTCTAATCTCGTGAAACAAATTGACTGAAACGAATGCAGAGTTCTTCTAGAAATACCCTTCGGTGTATTAATACTACCCTTCTAGGGATATGTGAGTTAGTCCCTCACCAGTGCTTGACACTACCAAGTTATTGGAATATTCGTCCTGCATTAGGTTGCTTTTTCTAGAGACTTTTCAAGCTCATCGTATAAGATCGAGGCCGTTGATTCTCTAGCCACCCTCCGACTCAAGAGAGGTAATTATTGCTAAACTTTTTAAGTCTAATTTACCGATTTAATTGCCTCATCTGTGTTAACCTTTTTTACATTGACCACCATTTACATTGCATTCCATGAGATATTTTATCTATTTCCTTTTATCATATCTGAATTTTTGTTTTAATGTGAATTTAGTTTTGATCATATGGGGAAGTTTATATTATTTAGGGGTGATTCATATCTATTTATTTTTATATTCAACTTGTTTGTAGCTTTCGTATTTCTTTTATTTGCTGATGGTCATCGAAAATCCATTGATAATTTTTGGGGGATTTGTTATATAAAGAAAATATAGTTATGCAAGTGGGGCTGTAGTTTTTCATTGAAATAAGGAGTGTCGTCTAATTCGGTTATTACAGGGTTTTATCTCCGAGCTATACTGCTGCCAGTTTTACCCTCAGGGCCATCGAGTATCATAGCAGTACCTGGGATTTGCTACAGGTGAACGGCGCCTCCGTACTTGCTGCCTGCACAACTGAGCTTGATGAACCGTATCTAATGGTGTATCGTTGATTAGGTTCTAATGTAATAAGTGCTATTGATATATATTTAATTGATATTTTTCCTGCCGATTGATAATCGTTTTTTTTATATTTAAATATAAACTCAGTCTTGTTGGCCAAGCTTTTAAGATAGCTTAAGTTCATTTAATCATTTATTTTTCTGGTCAATAGATAATCGTTCTTTTTAATATTTAAATATAAATCCTAGTCTTGTCGGCCAAGCTTTAAGATAGATTAATTTTATTTATTCATTTATTTCCGACCGATTCATATAATCGCTCATAATCTTTAAATATAAATCAAGCATTGACAGCTAAGCTTTTAATAATTTTTTTCGTCATTTTTAGACTTGTTTTTTTAATTCAAATCTTTACTTGCTTACCTTTTAACTTTAATAAGAAAAACGTGCTGCAGACATGCCATGTAATGTGTCAAAAATACGTAACAACAATAAAATAGTTAAATTTTTAAGCACTTACTTAAATGATAACATCGATACAGCGGTTATTTTACTTTTTAGGAAAATCACTTCCGCAGCTCTAGCTGTGAAAATGTCAACTTGTGATCCATCGTTAAAAATTAAATTTAAAACAGGTTACGAATGTGAAAAATATATATACAAGATGCTATTTAAAATAAAAAAAAATCAGTACAGTCAAACCGGAAGCGCAACATTTGTGATACTTCCAAAATGATAAAATTTTACAATTATATTAAAATCCCAAGGATCAATTTTTTGTTTAAATTAACAGCATCGTGCCAGTGGTTTTCAATGAATCTGGGTCACCCATTTAGTATTAAAATAAAGACACTGATAAGTTGTTTGTAAACAGGCATAATTTGTTACTAGCCCACGCAAATATCTAAAATGTTAAAATCCGATGTATAATTTTCCACTGATACTGAAACACCCTGTACCTATATACTTTATTTGCTAATTGGAGATAGCGTATTTATCTGACTGACAGTTTATTTAATTTTTGCAAATTGCTCGAATCCCTTTTTATTTGTATGTGAAATTCATGTAGTTATAACGGTGGGTGACTGTGGTTCCTGTGGTAGAACTGCTGAACCAAGTGGCACATATAACGTATAAGACATTAATTTTAAGGGACCATTTTTTAATTGGGTATTTCAGTTCTGCCACAGACATAGAAAAGATCTCTTGATCTAAAAACAGCGAGGAGTTCAGATCATTCCTCTCCTTATGAAGAAATACATATTTATTTTGAAATACTTTTCCTCGCCATAAGAACATGTGAAGTTCAGATATATATTTTTTTTATTTGAATCCACTGAGGTGAAGAAATACTTCTCTCGACACAAAGTAATATTCTTTTGCCACATATGAAAGTCATGCTCTTGGAATAACGTTAATTCCCTCAGTTTGAGAACTCTTTTCTATGTGTGTACATACTAATATTCAAAATATTTACTATTTCTATTATTTATAGGATAGAAAATATTTAACCAACAGCTCCAGGAGTTTCACAGAGACATACGTATTATTTAGTTTTTTCAGGGTATGAAATAGTTATTTTCCTAACAAGTGCGGAAAGTGATACTTTCCCGCACGCGACTTCCGTTACCCGAACGACGCGAAGCTGAGTTCGGACAAGCAGTCGTAACGAATCTAAAGGTGAATTATTACTAATTATAATGAATACTAATGTTAAAAACATAATTTGTTGCATTCTGCAAATGAGTTAGAATACCCGGTCCAGCGTAGTTAGTTGATGGTAACTGGCTACTCAAAGCATCACTCGCATATTGCAAAGCATGAGGATGAAGACGGCGCGACGGAGACGGCATGCATCGGTTGCAAGTTCTTAGTATATGAAAGAATTTTATTTTGAGATGGCATTTTCCCGCATTCGTGCATTTGGACCACCCAATAATTTCTTAATGTTAAACTGAGTTTGTAATACTAATTTGCTTTCATAGAAACTTTTCGGACTCCTCTAGTATACTGAGGATTATATGGTATCGAGACATATTTTGTATTTTTCATCCTGATTAGCGAACGAAATAGAATCACAAATAATGGTTTTTCTAAACACGTGCCTATCAATTAGTCTATCTATTAAATAAGTATTGAAACCATTAACTTTCGCTATATTCTTAACTGTCTCCTTTTTATTATTAAATCTTTCTCTGCTGAGAGGAAAATTAACCATACGGTTAGTGGCAGTACTTTTCCTATAAATATCAAATTCTAGTGTGTTATTATCGTTCCTAATTACTAGTATCAAAAAATGGTAGTTGGCGATTATTCTTGACTTCTTAAGTAAATTTAAGTGTGTGGAAACGGCTATTTAGTTTTGTTACAAAATCTTCGATATTAGCTTTTTTTGTGTCGAAAACCGCAAACATATTATCCACATGCCTCTACCATGCCATTAGAAAATATTCGAACTCCTGACTGATTTCATTCTCAAATTTCCTCATGAAAAGATTAGCTAAGACCGGCGATAAAGAGTTGCCCGTTTGCCGTGCCTTCAAGTTGTTGGTCATAGTTATTTTTATACTGAAAATAAAGTACATTCTTTTGCCAGACAAAAGTGGCTGAGTTTAGAAATCAAAAATTAACAGTAAACGAGGTATCTTTGGATTAAAAGCATAAACATTAACATTTAGATTAACAAATATTGACCACGAAGATTGGTACGAGTTCCAGAGAAAAAATATTTTAGTAATTGGTACAAAATACACCAAGCAAATGTCATTCATAAATAAGAAGGTTAAAAACTGAGGAAATTGAAACGTAAGTCTGATAGTTCTCAGGCAATCGTAAACATTATGGAAAACCAATCTTCTCCATCTTTTGCTAAAGCTGAATTGGATCTTTTAAAAAAGGTCTGAATTTTGCATTGCCTCCACTACTTGATATTGTATGTAAGGTAATATAGAAAGCTTTATTCAAGATCTTCCAGATTTTACTAAAGGATTTGTTAGAGAAGCATGCAGAAATCGGATCTCAAAAAATGTAATTAATAATAATGTTAACTCTTGACCTGGAAAAGGAGAAAGTGCCATCAAAAGATTAAAGACGTTTTCTTTTTAAAAGCTGACAAAGGTAATAAGGTTGTTATAGTAGACAAGAGCGTATATTTTCAAAGAGTTGATAATTTAATCGAATCCGCGCCTTATAACAAAAACTCAAGCAATTCATTATCTAAGATAATAACACAAGTTAAACACGCTTTAAAGAAATGTAGCAACCTTATTTCTAATCAAATTAAATACAAATTATCTGTGAACAATCCAATATGCAGAAAGTATATTGTCATCCCAAGATTCATAAAACTGCCAACGCATGCGTCCCGTAGTCGTGGCAATAAGATCACCAACCTATATGTATAGTCCTACGGCCCGTGTACAGTTTATGCAACGATTTAAAGAAGTTTCGTTATATCAACATTCGATTGTACCTCTATCATGTAGTTACGTATGAGGTGTCAGCTGGCTAGGTAGCGGTGGGGGTGGCCGTGAGAGGCTTGAAAATATAGAAAAAAAATCGTGACCTGAAATCATTTCAAGAATCACGAAACTTTTATGCAGAAAAGGTTATGTTAAATAATGAACATTGCACATTGTCAGCTGGGCGGAAGGCGGTGGATTAATTGTCAGCTGGGGGTTCAAAGTGGTCAAAAATGCGAATCATAGAAACGATTTCAAGAATTATGTAACTTTGGTGGATGCTACTATTTATAGTGAGATTTAGGAAAAAAGCTGTCAGCTGCATGTATATGTGGGTGGAAAAGTCAGCTGATGCAGTTAAGGTCGCGGGCACTGCCTTTCGGCGCATCTACGCACCGTACCTTTATCGCCCAGCTGACAACTTTTCCACCCATATGCATGCAGCTGACAATTTTTTTCGTAAATCTCACTATATATTTTAGCATCTGCCCAAATTTCAAAACTCTAGGTATCGTTCTTGAAACGCAAGAGGAAAAAGTTAAATAAATAATAATCTGATTGGATTTTCAATTAATTATTGCCCAATACACAATAATTCTATGTCATTAATAATGCAATATTGCTTTAGATTATGAATTAAAATTTTTAGTTATGCAAAATTACATTATTTATTTATATAAAAATATGTATATCATCAATGTATTTATTATTCTACTATAAAAACAGAATAATTCTATTTTAAAAATAAAAAAATTAAATATTCAAGTAATTATTTTAGTAATTTTTACCTACAATTTACAGAACTATTTAGTGACTTTACAAACATTGGTGAACTTCGTTTATATTACGACATTCTGTAAATTTTGTTGTATATTACGCTAATGAATTAAAATTACTATAAAACTACATTTTTACAGTGTTTTTCAAAATTACAGATGTCTGTAACGCTGCTTTATTATTTCAGTTACTTTACAGTTAAATCACAGAGAATTGTAAAAAGCGTGCCAGCCATGCATGCGCCTCAGCTTCGATTCATTCTGTGAAACGCGACGTGAGGCGTAGGTATATTTAGCCATTATTTGATAAATAATAGTATACTTGGATTACTTGGTATCGTGTTTACAGTAACATGCACGCTGTAAAGAAGGGTATATAAGTAAGTTTACACGTCTGTTTCGCCTTATTTTTAAATTTCGGCACGAAATTTCCAAAGGATGTTAGCAGTACCCTGGAAATGATTCAGCGCTACCTTTTACAAGATCATCCTGACAGTGAAACAAAATGTAAGAAGGTGAACTCTTAAAAAATTATATAAGTACAATTCACCTTGCAATTCACACAATCTAAATAAATTTTACTTTTTATTATCTTAGGTTCACGAAAGGATCTTAAAAATGTGAGAGTTAGGTATCCGGTTATATAATATGTAAGTTAGCCCCATTTCTTAAAGGTTTGTATCTTTTGTAGTTCCTATAATATATACCTATTACCAAAGACAATACTACTACGGATAGTATTGTCTCTGCTATTACGTTTGGTTTACTAATAATTATAAGCTTAAGTTATGACAAATTGAGTAACTTTTTATTTCTAGATATTTTTTTATTCCAAAAACATGATACCTTGAATAATATGGTGCTTAATTTAAGTTTTGAGTTTGGAGATTTTACTTTTAGTTTTATATATATATTTAAGAAAAGCGTAATTAAGAGCCCTAATTAAGCTTTTTTAAATATTTCATTAAAACCCTGTAGCATATTAGTTATAGTTACTGAGTTACCTTAGAAATTATTCTTGTAACCCAGGGCCGGATTCACGGCGGCGAAACCAAAGCGCAAGCCCCGAGGCCCCCCACATAGTGAGGGCCTCCACAAATCTTGGATTCAAAAATTGTATAACAATAAAATTTGTTTGTGTTCTAAACTATCAATTGCAATAATGATTTTCAAAAAATTACAAAAATATATGTATTCTAATAGTGGAAATTTGTTTTTCAAATGGAAAAATAAAATTATCAATATATATTTACTAATTGAAAGGGCCTCCACTTTTTTCTTTGCCCCGGGCTCCCACATCTCTGCGTCCGGCCCTGTGTAACCCGTAGTATACAATACAAAGTACTTACATAAATAAATAACTGTTTTTTATATTTATACAATTGATGTTTTTATTTTCAATAAAATTATATCAGTGTTTCCATTTTCTATGATGATTTGTACATCGTTAAAGTTTTTAGTTCACTTTAAGCGGATATTTTTGGAAATCTTAATTGACACGTAAATTATTTAGGTAATAGAGGTGCTTTTAGAAAAAAAGTTTGTCAACAAATGGAAAGAGCCTTTTGCTCAAATTATATATTATTATTTTACTGGATAGAATAATACATTCATAATTTCATATTTTTATATAAATAAATAATATAATTTCGCATAACTAAAAATTTTAATTAATAATTTAAAAAAATATTGCATTACTAATGAAAAAGAATTGTGTATTGGGCAATAATTAATTGAAAATCCAATCAGATTATTATTGATTTAACTTTTTCATCTTGGGAGTGCTCCACGCATAATTTAAACGTTACACATTATCAAGAACGATATCTAGAGTTTTGAAATTTGGGCAGATGCAAATATATATATAGTGAGATTTACGGAAAAAATTGTCAGCTGCATGTATGTGGAAGGAAAAATTGTCAGCTGGGCGATAAAGGTACGGTGCGTAGGTGCGCCGGAAGGCAGTGCGGGCGACCTTAACTGCATCAGCTGACAACTTTTCCACCCACATACATGCAGCTGACAGTTTTTTTCGTAAATCTCACTATAAATATTAGCATCCACCAAAGTTACATAATTCTTGAAATCGTTTCTATGATTCCCATTTTTGACCACTTTGGACCCCCAGCTGACAATTAATCCACCGCCCCCCGCCCAGCTGACAATGTGCAATGTTCATTATTTAACATAACCTTTTCTGCATAAAAGTTTCGTGATTCTTGAAGTGATTTCAGGTCACTATTTTTTTTCTATATTTTCAACCCTCTCACGGCCACCCCCACCGCTACCTAGCCAGCTGACACCTCATACGTAACTACATGATAGGGGTACAATCGAATGTTGATATAACGAAACTTCTTTAAATCGTTGCATAAATGTACGCGGGCCGTATGACTAATACCAAGTGGCTAACAAACCAGTTTCAGAATTAACCTATATAACAACAAAATTCAGGAGTAAAAATTCCTTAGATTTCAAAAACAAAATTAAAGGTACTGACTTTAAGGAAAGCGAAATTTTAATCCCGTTTGATGTTTGCTCATTGATCCCTAGTGTACCCATCCCACGACCTTGCAATACCTTGGAGAATTACGTGTGATGAATAGTTGTGCTAGCGAAATTAAACATGAATATTTATTTAACTTTAACCCAATTTTGCATGGATCAAAATTATTTTCAATATATAAATAATTATTACCAACAACTTGAAGGCACGGCAATGGGCAACTGCTTATCGCCATTCTTAGCTAATCTTTTCATGAGTAAAATTGAAAATTAAATCAGTCAGGAGCTCGAATATTTTCCAAGGGTATGATACAGGTATGAGGTTGATATTTTCGCGATTTGCCGCACAAAAACAGTTAATGTCAAAAATTTTGTAACAAAACTACATAAGGGTTTCCCCACCATTAAGTTGACTACTTATGAAGTCGAAAACAACTACCATTTTGGATACTTTAGTATTTAAGAACGATAATAATACACTGGAATTTGATATTTTATAGAAAAGTACAACCACTAACTGATATATTCCTAATAATTTCTTCTACTGCGACCAACACAAAATGATCAGCTATCATGTTTTAGTACACTGTATGGTGAATTTTTTTCTCAAGAGGCAAATATTTAATAATAAAAAGGAGATAATTAAGAATATAGAGAAAGTTAATGGTTTCAATAATAACTTAATATATAAACTAATTAATAGGCATGTATTTATGAGACTATTTGTGTTACTCAGGATGAAAATACAAAATATGTCTCGATACCATATACAATTACAAATAAATACAAATATTTTATTAATGTTACCTGTACAATAGGGTGGAGTGAAAAATTAATTTTTTTGATTTCTTTGATGTAATAGTTACAAAAAGTTTCCATTAGGATCACATATTATCCATACCAATTTTTGTTTTAATCGCTTTATATTTAGAGGGTCCGCCAGACCCACCAATGTTAGAAAAGAAGTTGAAAATTGCACTTTTTTAAATTCGTATATAACTGCATTCTTTACGTGTAAATGTTACTAATAGCAAAAATTATACTCAGGTTAGTCATATATGCAATACTACTACTAATGGTAATTGCGATCAATCATTTAGAGGGTCCGCCTTCAGCCACGGCTGCGGCTTTAAATATAACGTTTTACTATTTTATTTAATTCCTTTATTTCGAGCCCCGTACTTAGTCCGTGCCTGTCGTAAGTGAATGAGCAATTACCATTAGTAGTAGTATTGCGTATATGGCTAACCTGAGTATAATTTTTGAAATACGAATTTAAAAAAGTTGCAATTTTCAACTTTTTTTCTAACATTGGTGGGTCTGGCGGACCCTCTAAATATAAAGCGATTAAAACAAAAATAGGTATGGATAATATGTGTTCCTAATGGAAACTTTTTGTAACTATTACATCAAAGAAATCAAAAAAATTCATTTTTCACTCCACCCTACTGTACAATTGTACTTGCACAAGTCAAAATCACAATAAATCTTATAATTAAAAGTATCATACACTTGACAATACATATATCTTCAAGAGAACAGTAAAAAATATATGTGATATGTGTCTGCAAAATTAATATTTGCTGTCAATCGTAGAAAAAAAAAAAACATTTTCTTTTTCGATCGATGTCATTATAACTTAACAAAAAATTGTCCTACGACCACTTATGAAAATGAGAAAAAGAACACAGCTAACGGTGCTAGAAAGTGCTTTTTATCAGATATTATATCACGAGACTTATGAATTTAATCGATTAAACTTCGTTCAATAATTTCAGCATGATTTTTCTGGGAAATGTTGAATGCTAATTATTTGCATTAAGTTTATATTTATAAATTATTTTGCATTAAACTATTTGCCAAAAAGAAAAATCATGCAATAAATATTGAACGTAGTTAATCGATTAAATTCATAGTTTGAGAGGTATACGGCTAAATTATTTTCTGAATTAGGTAAATTAAATCCATAAAAGCCGTTAAAAAAATTAACTGTAACTTTATATTTATCAGAATTTTTTAGCTAAATCGCGGATTCATTTTTAAATCAATATTAGATCATTCGAACCATTTAGAAAATAATGTTTTTTCAAAAACCGTTAATGAAAATTTGCAAGAATCAGCTACAATTAGTGTTGTAAATGGAAATATTTCCATGGAAATGGAAACACTGAAAATTTCAAAACGCCTACTGGAAATATTGGAAACACTGGAATTATTTCATATTAAATAAATAACTTAAGATAATATCCATTTGTGAATGGATTAAAATCGTAGAAGGAGACCATCCATACACCATCCATTTCGCTGCTAAGGCTTTTAGTGATATTAAGAAAGTGATCCAAGAACATCTTTCACCGTCATCCCCGCTCAACGAAGAGGAAAAATTACATAAATGGAGTTAATAGCTAAGAGAAAAACTGAATGTGTTCTCCCTATTCCTTATGCTGCAGATTTACTTCACCCAAAATCACAAGGGGCAAAGCTTGATGAATCACAAATCTTCTCCGTCAATGAATGTATATTTCACGTTGGAAAAAATAAACTACATCTTAAACAGGAAGATCTTATTGACAAAATTGCAGATTACCGTTGCAAAAGCGGTAAATTGTTCTGCAAAGATTTCATTTGGAAGAGCAGCCTTGAAAACCCCGTGCCTTGGTGGAAAGGACTTTGTTGTTGAATTTCTTTATACAAAGTGGCGTCATGCACTTTGATGAATAGAACTAACAAATGAAAAATCAACTAAGTTACTCTATGTATCTCATAACCAAAACTTACTAAAAAAATAGAAAGTGGCAGCAGATCACTTTCTACTTTTGACGAAAATACAGAAAATAGCGCAGATATTATTGACGAAGATATAGAAGAAATGAGCGAGGAAGTTGATTGGCAGGCGGGGAGTCACGGTGATAATATAGGCGATGTGTCAAATGATGTTGTTAATGAAGAGGCCTTCCCAAATACTCAAGGCAAAACAACACTAAATGAAGTCAGCGATGAAGGCATGCCTCTCTCTCGATTTGCGCCTATTTCAACTCGCAAATTTTATTCGTAGTTTATTTTTTGTTAGTTGTTTTGTCATTTAATAAATATTTTCAATATTTCCAAATATTTCCGATATTTCCCGAAATATTTCCGGAAATATTTCCATAAAATATATATCCGGAAATTTTACAACACTAGCTACAATCGACAAAACGAAATCCAATATGGAGGACGCAGTTTAATCGGTGTTAAACAGGTCTAGACCAATAATCACTTATCTAAACAAAATTTATTCAGAAAATCGGGCTGTCTAATTGGTTTTGGTTTACGATGAAGGAAATAATCATATATATTATCACAAGAGAAATTTTGTCGGCAAAATTTTCGAAAGGTCTGGAAGTTTGTTGCTTGGCAATTTCGCGAATGATATAGTTCGCCCAGCCGTTGTTGACCCTCGAAACGCATGCAATTGCATGCGTTTCGAGGGTCAACA
>JAEQML010078484.1:0-12422 GCA_016904865.1 Pissodes strobi | reverse complement strand
ATAATAATAATAATAATAATAATAATAATAATAATAATAATAATAACAATAGTGCTATAAAAATAAAATAAAAAAAAAGTTATTTTTATTTTATTTTTTTTATACCTATAGATTTTATTCAGAGTAGTAACTAACATGTTGGGAAAGATTATAAAAGTATGCTATTTTAGGGCAATAATTACATAGTTAAATGTTAGTAGGATGCGTATGTAAATATGGAAAGAAATATTGCTGAAAATAATGACCATACCTAAATTTCTTGAATATTAGAATACCATACACCTAACTACATTGCTTGATTGCCTATAAATTAATTACATTCTGAACAATAAGCTAATCTTATATATGTATATACTATTGAAATGGTCGCCAAATAAAACAGAAAAATAGATAATGATGTTCGAAAATAGTCAACTTTAAAATTAGTCTGGTATATTCGGTTCTTTTAGCAGACTAAGCAATTCACTGGATAACACATTAGCATTTTTTGATGGAAGTTTTCGAATACTTGATATAAGGGGATCTGAGGATATCAAGAGAATGTGGAAAAGATCTTCATTTGTCTTAACTCTAGATATTTTTCTAGTATTGTGTTCACGATAACGCCTATATTCTTTGTGCCTTGCCTCTTGGACATCCTCAGATAGTTGTCCAATTGGTAAAGACAAAGACTTTATAACATCAGCACCATGGATTAAATAAAATCTTATGTATGGAAGCTGGCATATAAAACCAAGGATAAAGATTAACAAAATACTTTGCTGTTTCTAGCGCATAGGTTCTAAACGAATCAACATCTATATAAAACCCACATGATAATGCCTAAAGCAGAATTCTGCAGCCAAGCAGTTTTAGATTCAACCAAATTTGCAACGTTATTTTTCTGACTCTTAAAACTACATGCAAAAAAGGATTTTATTGGGCGGCCAACATTTTTGTCTCGATGATCGCTTAAATGATTGAAAAGATTTGCTTGTAGCCAAAAAGAATACTTGTTAGCAAATTTATTATAATTTTGATAACACATAACGCGTGTTACGACAATAAACTACTGCAGAACTGTTTTATATGGTTCAGCATTTAGTTTTCTGTTCCTTCTGTTACACTGTCTCTCTTTCTTTAACATACTGAAATATTCTATATATTACTGGATTTTGGCTGGTGGATTTTGAAATAAGCTTATTTAATTTTAAAAAATCAAGGACTTCGGAACGTATAATATGAGCAACGCGTCCTAAAAAAAAACCTAGACGTAGCAGACGGAGTTGGACGGAAAATTTGTAAATGTGAAAAAATGGTTTAGCAAACAACTTAACTTATTTACAACTAAAACCTCGTAAAACTTTTTTCTGTTACTTCATTAAAGAACATATTGTGTATTGTTACTGTATTGTTACGGCTAGCCTAACAACCATCCGAACGTTTTTGTGCTACCCTATAAAACTAGCCGCCGCCGTGCCGCTCGCTTCCCTGTCTGTATGACTCATCGCCCGGCCGGTCGCGAAGTTTCAGGATCGCTGGAATTGTCTCGATGGCTTCGTCGAGATTACATAGAGTGGCCTCGGAATCCTTCCCGAATATTCGTGATGGATTGGAGATTATATATAAGCAGACCTAAGGTCAATGTTAGTCAGTCGGTTAGTTAGTTAGTTCAGTTAATCATTGAGTGTTGAATAGATATTAGTGGTAGAGTTATAAGACTAGTTTAGTGAGTTAAATTGTATACAGTGGTAATGAATAAAGAGAGTATTAGTTGAAAATAGTAAAGTTGTAATTCTGTTAAGAACCCACGGGAAAAACGTAACAGTATTTTAATTAAAAAAAAATCTAAGCATATCAACAATATTTACTTATATTTATTACTTGACAAAAGTGTATTAATTTTAAATAACTTACCAGCAATAATTGCTCTTTTCATTCATTCATAGTATTAATTAGTGATGCACGGTCCGAATATTGCCATCAGAAGTTACCGTAATATTACGTAATATTCCGTAATATTACCATTCCCCTTGAGTAACATTCCTTTTTTACCGTAATATTCCCTTAAAGTTTCCGTAATTTTCCGGGTAATATTTGGTTTAATGTTATGTACATTGCTTGTTGTGACACACTAAAACACTTCAAGCGATAGCGCGCTAGTCCCCATCACATGACCTGCACAGGGTTTCTTTTAAGTTTTCTTTTTTGATTTTATTTTGTGATATACGCAAGTGGCGCAAGTTAGTGCTACCTTTTTTTATTTTTTTTACAAGTTAGTAGAGTTACTATTTTTTTTTTAATATTTTTTTATTTAAGGCTGTTTGCTATGAGATTTGGGTTTCCCTACATAGCAAAATATTTTGTTAATTTTGTGTAATAAACTTGCACAGGGTCATTCCGTATATTTAGACAGCGTTTAGCGCGGTTGTTATAAGAGATGGAACACAGCTTTAAATACAAAAGTTGCAGGGATCATCCTAAATCGCCAGAAAATGTTCTAAAATATAATACAGGGCTATCGCAAATTTGATAAAAAACACAAACATGGTAAAATTTTAATAGAACACACTGTCTATTAAAATGAAAATTAATAGATCTTTTTTTTTTTTCAATTCAAAAATATATAATGTGTTGACATTTGGCTTAGCCGTTTTCGAAATATTTGCATTTTAAAAACTATTGAAAATACGCAGGTCCGGTCACATTGAACACTTGTGAATTTTCATAAATTATTTTATAAAAAAGAAATATTGTTAATTTTTTGGTTCTATTTTAATTATTGAAAATAAATAAATGTATTAATAATATGTTATAATTATAGTAAAATAATATGTTAAATCTAACTTATTTGTTAACAAAAATAATTAAACAAAATTATCAAGTTCCTAAAATGCAAATATTTCGAAAACGGCTAAATCAAATGTCAACATATTATATAGTTTTGAATTCAGAAAAAGAAGATCTATTAATTGTTGTTTTAATATACATTAAAGATTTGCAATGCTTGTGATTTTATCAACTTTGTATTATATCGTAGAACATTTTCTGGCGATTTAGAATGATCCCTACAACTTTTGTATTTAAAGTTTTCTTCCATCCCTTATAATAACAGCGTTAGACGCTGTCTAAATATAAGGAATGACCCTGTACTAGAGTTGCCACGAATATTGATTTGGCCGAATACCGAATATTCGGTCATGCTCTGGGCCGAAGCGCCGAATATTCGGCAGCCGAATATTCGCTCATAACAGCTTCCGATTATTACGTGACGACGCGACGCGGCAAGGCGCCAGTTCAGGAGGTGTGTCGCTGTAATCGTGGTCGTCCTCGATCAGCTGCTTCCTGGCAGTTCTATCTCGCAAATCTCGCTGAATTCCCAGGCGGGGGTACCAGATAGTGATACGAAACTATCGATAGTCTCGGCCATCGATAGTTATCGATAGTCGAATGTCAAACTATCGATAGTTTTCGATAGTGAAAAATATTGACATTTAGAGAAAACCGCTTATTCTCCGGAAGGCATGGACTTTACCCATGTCTTTAAAGTCCAATGAATTGCTTTCAACACATCTTTTAGTGCAATGGTCAGATTCTGTGCTTGTGATACGGCGACCCGGGCTCGATTTCCTTCGGTGGCAACACGTGCTTATTTATTTTTTTAAAAAGTCATGCTTGTAAAGAGTGTTTTTTCCTTCATTTTGGGCATGTCATGGGTTGGTTTTTGTTGGTTGCGCCTGCGTAGTGAGCGAAGCGAGCATTGCGAGCATGCGTAAAGTGTAATATTAGACATTCTAAAATACTAAACAAACGTTTATGCTATGGAGATTGCCGAGTACAGCCGAGTGTAACGAGAAATAAACGGTATAATCTAGCGAGCAGCCATAATGACAATTGGGTGGGCGGGACTTGGTTTGTTTGCTATTTAGATGGTTTGTTTACTATTTCAGAATGTCGAATATTTCACTTTACCCAACTAGGCAAAACTAACCCAAATTAAAAAAAGAAACAAACATATCCTTAGAAAAATATAAAAAGTCTTGCCACTGAAGGGAATCGAACCCGGAGCATCATATCACAAACCCAGCATCTAACCACTAGACCTGTTGGAAGCAACTGACAACTGACTGGACCGTGAAGACATTCAAACAAACCCTCTAAATAGTAAACAAACCAAGTCCCGCCCTCCCAATTGTCATTATAGTTTATAACCGCTGCTCGCTACAAGCGATGCTGGCAATCTAAAAAAGGTGTGATAGTGATCAGGGATCAGCTGATGCGTTGATGTTGACGCTGCCTGTAGATCGATTATCGGTGAACTCCCTCTTTTTCATGATGTTAGAAAGAGTACCCGATATCCGGTCCTCAAATTGCACCCGCTTTAAATCGATGTCACATGTCATGTAGGGTTAGAAAGAGTACCCGATACCCGATCCTCAAATTGCACCCGCTTTAAGTCGATGTCATATGTCATGTAGGCGGCGCCGCCGGCCAAGATTATTCTTGGATTTGATGTGAACTATGGACATAGTGGAGGGACGGGTATCAATCGCAAAACAATCGATTGTTTTCGATAGTTAAAAAAACTATCGATTGCATTCGATAGCCGTTACTATCGATAGTTTCGTATCACTAGTACCAGAGATAATGGCCACTGCAAGACGACTTGTTACTCATTTTAACCACTCTGGTATTGCAGAACAAAAGCAGAAATCCATTCGACAAGAACTTAAGTTGCCAAATCGCCAGCTAGTGCAAGATGTTAGCACACGCTGGAATTCGACTTATTATTTAATGGAGCGATTAGTAGAACTAAAACGAGCTGTCTCTTTATACGTAACAGAAACAGATCATGGATCTTTGGACAATTTGCCAGTTAATTTAATGAAGCTCTGTGCTCTCCATGGATGTGTCCGTTCACCTTTGCATATTTTAAAAAGCTAGTTTTTTCGACGCAATATTACCGAAAATTACGTAATATTAGCAATATTCTTACCAAAAAATAAATTACCAGTAATTTTGCATCACTAGTATTAATTATGTATAAACTCTTTGCAAGGCATACACAAATTTTAAACTTAGCTCATATTCAAATAACAAATCATTTCATTTAATTTGTCAACTATACTAAACCACACCAAATTGACAACCGTTTTTGACATGTTTGTTTATGAAATGTTTTAGCAACTATTCCAAAGCGTACTTACGGAGTTATAAACGTCGATACGCGATATCGGATTTTTTTAATATCTTCCAGTTAATTTTAAAAAATTGACCACTGTGCGGCGGAGGAAAAACGAAACTTCCCGGCCGCCTACACAGTCGAGTAATGACGGATTTAATGACGTTTGAAGAAAAAAGTAATTTTTTCTACTACCGTGCGTAAAATACTCACTTTACGCACTCTCTAAGATTCGTAAAATAGGCCTTTTTAATGTGCAGTGCGTAAAGTAAGGTATTTTACGCACTAGTGCGTAAAGTAAAGCTGACGTTTACTGACATATTTTTTGACGTTTAGGGCAGTGCGTAAAATATATTTTACGCACTAGTGCGTAAAGTAATATAACATTATTTTAATTTTTTCATATATTTTTCGATAGTAGAAAAAATTTTGTATGCTACTCATGTGTAAACTACCCTTTTTTTATTCATGGGATTGTCGCATTCGCCTACGGCTCATGCGACATTATTCCCATTCATAAAAAAAGATTCACTTTACACACTTGTTGCATAAATATCTATTTTCGACTACACTTTACGCACTCTCTAGCATTCGTAAAATATACCTTTTTTTACAGCCGCGTGCAAAATAACTAATTACTAAATTGAAATGAAATCGCAAAATCGACGAATGCCGCGGATCCTTATTTTGCGCTCTAGCGCGAACATGGAAAAGAAAATAAATAAATAACAGTCGTGCGTTTATTACAATTGTTGCTGGCACTCCTGTCCTAGATATGTCCGAATAATATGTCAAAACTGACAGTCATTTGCAAATTTCAGAATAAGTACCTATAGAGAAAAATGTGCATTTAATTTTAAAAAATGCGGCTGTAGAAAAAGTTCTGTGTGTTTTTCGAGCGCAAAGTAAGATTGTCGTTTTCGAAAGATTACTGCGCTCCGCTTTCTCAAGCGGCAATCCTTTACTTTTACTTTGCGTTCTAAATACACAAATAACTATTACACGTGAAAAAAGTTCGGATACGCTTTAAGTGCGGAAAAACTACTTTGCGCACGTGTAAGGAACAATATTTTTTCTACGAGGGAAATAACTATAATTTTTTTTAAATTTTTATTGGCTTCAAAAACAACCTATTTATTATTATTAATATTAAATGTGCAGTTAGTCGCATTTTTAAATTTATTGCAGATCGAGCAGCTGAAGGAAAAAAATGTTGTACTAGATGTCATTTCCTGGTTTGTCAGTATTGTAGCGTTGCAAAAGGAAGACATATAGTGTTTTCGGTTTAGATGTTTTTCGATTGCTCCAAAAGGGATCTATGACGTCATAACTCTAAATATGGTCACTCTTTAATCTTGCTAAGGCCCAGTTTCTTCAAGTACGGATAACTTTATTCTTCAAATATTTTCTATGACAACGATTGTTAATACAATTGTAGCCATAGCATTTATTCCGTCCCATTTGCCGAGATTTACCCTTATACCGCCGCGTAAAATGTTTACACATCAAAAACTAAATATTTAAAATTATTCCTAAGAGATCTATTTTTTAATGCGATAATTTTGTTTATGCTGATCCGGATTAATGGCGGACTAATATAATTCGCTAATATTTTTTAATGTGGTAATTTTGTTTATATTGGTCCGGATTAATGGCGGACTAATCTAATTCGCTAATTAAAAGGACAATCTTCTATTTTTTAAGGGCTTAGCTGGTTAGTCCTTAAAAATTAGAAGATTTTCTTATCTTACATTAATCCGTTATTAAATGGGAATATGATCCCCGTGCTATGCAGTCATAGAAAAAAACGAGCTTAGATTTAGAGCCCAGCATTATCAATCTGAAATTTGGTATAGGATAGGTCTAAAATTAAAAGGAAAATTTTGCATTTTTATAAATAATTCGGTTTTTAAAATAAAATTAATACAAAAAAAATAGCAACATCCCCATTAAATGTAAAATTCTACGCCTGTGGGCAAAATTTCGTGTCTAGCACCAATCGTTTTGCTTTAAAAGCAAAACTCGTTTCAATAAAGTGTAGTCTCCCGCATTAATGGATTAGACCTGCTCACTGGCATTCAAGGTGCAAAAGGCGCCTTCTTCTCTTTTCCACATTCTGTGGATCCATTCGGCTTTGTCTACACATAAATATCGTTAAATAAAATGAAAATAAATTAGATCTTGTTTTCTCGTGGCCTTAATTTACATATAAGGTCGCAGATAAATAAACTTGAATGGACAGTTTTAGATGCCTTAATATATCCAAAGCAACATTGACATTTTTTATGGTGTCCATCACCATTCAAAATATCACTGTTGATTAGGGTCTTATTTTTTCATTAGCCACCAGTAATTTGTTGCAAAATAAATATTAGGGAACATACGATTTTGCCCGCCAATATGACGTCATTACATATGGGAATAATTTTGATATATTTCTTTTCATGGTATAATTTACACATTACATTGACTTCAGGATGATATTACGTTTTCTATCTCGGCACAATTGCCTAGGCTCTCCGTTAAGAGCCCTGCATTAGAAACAGTAGAATTCACCTACCTTCATTATTTTTGTAGCCAAGACCTCCAGAAACCATAAGAAAACTTTTCGAAAAGCTGGGATATAATTTTCCAGGCGACAATTTTCGAAAATTGTGGGAAATGGGCGTAAAACAGGACGAAACGGGACAAGTTTGTATTGATACATTTAAACGTTTGCTGGCAACTCAATGTCCATCATTAAGATTGCGTGTTGATGAGAAGCAAATCGAGTGTGAAAAAGGAATTTTATAATAATCATTTAATAGTTTTATCCTAATGTGCTAATGTATTTACATAAATATATATGTATATAAATAACCAATACACTATATTTGTGAGCATGATTACAACATAAATAATTGATTTTAAAATATTTATAAACAGTAGTATTTTCATACCCCCAAATAGAGCAAGGGCATTTCTAGACAAATTACTTTATTTAATTTTCACATTTTTCATATGTCAGTTTATCAAGAAACACGATAACAACTTAACTTCTTTGTCTATCACGGTTTCTCCTATCTTTGTAATCCCTCTCTCTAGTCCTATCACTCACTTTTTGTATCCTTACCTTCTCTCTGGATCTGGATCTTCTATTTTTATCTCCTTGTTCTCTTGATCCAGATCTTTCGAACACTCTTTTTTTATCTTTTAATAGACTAATATTGTCTTCATATCTACTTTTAACCCATTCATAATCTTTTCTGTCACTATTATGATCAGATGATCGTCTGTGTTTCTCTCGAGTGTTTCTTCCTTCTATAGAATCTCTTTCGTATTTTTGCCTTTTAGAGCGTCGACTATCTTCCCGATCTGATAATGAACTTGTTTTTGCCTGGTGCCTGCCCTCTCTAGATGTTTGCTGCGAATCTTTAGATATTTGATTAGACTTCCTTTTTGGGTTTTCGTCTTCCGTCTCACTTGATTCTGAAAAGAAACGATAATACATTACACAGAATAGAGACAGTTTAGTCAGTGTTAGTTTAGTTTAATACGGATGGAAAGCAACCTAGGGAAGGTTCAAGGTTATACGAGACCGCAATCAAATAAGCCGTTAAGGCTGTGTGGGTTACTACATTAGATCGTTTGTTATTGAAATTGTATTATGAGATATCTCGGTTACACAAAATCAGTTGACATGATTAAAATCGCACATAATAAGTTGGCAAAATCGCCATTTTGCATAGACCTTCCAATCGTGTATGAGAGTGTTATCGGCTAATACTGGCATGATCATAAATCTTGTTAGTGAAGCGATAATACCGATGCACTTTATGAAACGTATTACTTCTTGACGTTATTGCAGTTAGTAGCAATGGTCTTGCTATTGTAGTGTGACACATTTTTAAACCTAAAATAATACTGCATTATAAAACCTATAGGAAATTTAGATGATCATATTTAATTTAATCGTGACGTGTTTTATATTAATTAGAATGAATTTATGTTGGTACAGGGTATCCATAATAAAGTTAACTGGTTACCAAACATAATTTCGGCAAATATGTCTTAAATGGACTCTTCCATATGTTTTGCTCATATTAATAAACTTAAAGCATATTGTTTACATATAGAACCCAAAATTGTACCGCCAGTGTCCTCTATACGAGTATAAACTATTCGAGTTTTTAGATCTGTAAGTTAGGTTGTACCCAATGCAAAAATACATACTGAAACGCCACTGACCCGAGTACACCTTTTTGCACCCAAAAGCCAGCAACTTTGTTGGACGTGATCGTAACAATAATAATAATAAATATTATTGGTGTCGGTTAAGACCCTGTTTAATTGACGTTGTGTCGTAGTAGGTTTCTAAAGTAGAAGCCTTGTCTTCCTCGGTGCCAGTTAATACTGGTAATAAAATAAAGATATACCCTTTAACACATTTATTTTCTTTAATAGAAAGAAAAATGTTTGAGACTTACAAAGTTTCAATAAACCATTATCATATAAAGCAATGTATAATTAGTTAATTATATTTTATTTTGCATTACATCATTCATTCAGACACATTTGACACTCAAACCTAAAACAAGTGGTGACAATTTTGCAAGGGAATTAGGTATCAAAATCCAAAAGACATGCCCTTACACTGTGCTAAATGCTCGGTAATTTCGCAACATTTACTCTGGAAGTCCTCGTACATACCACCTGATATACCCACACATCTAAAGGAATTGATACCTAAGTTAGTAAAAAGTAGGACGCATAATCGATAAGATCTTGACCAGGACGTATGGGAACCCCCGCGGAATTACATCATCAGGTTCTTTTGGGGGGTGAACCGAAGGTTTCTTTTGGGGGGCGGGACGAAGGCATTAGTTGATGCATTTTGGAGAATACCTATTTAAAGTTCTTACTAACAATAGCCCATCTTGTTATTGATTTATAATAAAGAAGTTTAGTTTGATTAATAGATATATTTTGTACACCACCTATTGCAGGAATAAGTCCCAAATAAAAGAACGCATTTTACCGAACTTCAATCTACTGTACTCTGAGTTTGCTGTACCCTTTCCCTTTACTTTTGAGTATAAAAACATTATTAAAATAAAGTCTTGTAGTTTATCCATTTAAAATATTGAAAATATAAAACCATTATTTACCTATGGACGGAGAAGCAGGTTCTTCTGCCCTACGTTTGTTTGCTCTTCGTTTCATGGTTAAGACAGAGAATAATTATTTAAGAATTGACGATAATTGCTAGGAAATGGGTTACGGGAATAATGTTAAGATTGTAAAGACATCACTCAGCCGAAGCGAAGGTATATAGGGAAAACCACTCAGCCGAAGCGAAGGTAAATTGGGGCACCACTCAGCCGAAGCGAAGGTATAGGGTTAGAGAGAAGGGTTCCTTCTGCCTTTCCATGCTTTTCGGCGCTTTTTTATATGGAAATGATTCTATTTAACTCTGTAAGTGCGACAAAAAAATATCAAAACATTCCAATCCCACACATTTAAACACTGCATGACAAAGACGTACAGGGTCATTTTTTATATTTTCCCACCCCCTTTAACTTTTTTGTGCCACTGTGTAGAAAAAATATGTAAATAGGAAAGTTGTAGTGCTTGAGAAGTAGTTCTGAGAAAACATTTTTTTGTCTATACAGGGTGTTGCAAAAAGTGTGAAAAACAAAAAAATATGTATTTTTTAAATGGAACACCCTGTATATTTCTCCTCAGGACGAAAGATCTTTGTTCTCCGATTACAAAAGTATATAATTTGTCTACATTTGCTTAAGTCATTTTTGAGCTACTTAACTTTAAAAGTTGATTTAAATAAAATAAATCATTGTTTTAATCATTTTTTATTATTATATACAAATTCGTATCTTAACATGTTTGATAATAAAAACTTCAGTATTTCAATTATTGTTGAATATGCCCACTATTGATACAATCTCGGAAATCGCTTTTTATTTATTTGTTGCATGGGTAATAAAAATTGGATTGTTCTGGTTAAGGTCGTTTATATAGTATACAATTCTCACCCTGAGCTCTTCAATAATGGTACTTCTCTGAGCATAAACTTTGTTTTTAAATACCCCCACAAAAACGCATCTAAGGGCGTTAGATCTGGGCTGTTCGGTGGCCAGTGGACGGTTCCCCGCCAATTATTTGAGCAGATTGGCGAATTGGGAGCATACCAAGAGAATCTCTGTTTCCTGATTTAAAAATTGTAAATATCTTTCGCCAGTTAGGGAACCTTCATAAAAAATAGAGCCAATAATTTGACATAATAGCTGTTTTTGTCACTGTCATTCACGGCTATTTTGACACATTTCATATTTTTCTTAATGGCGAGCAAGGCTACTTCGATTGGTTTGAATTCATGCTTTGTCAACTTTTAAAGGCAAATAGCTCGGAAATGACTTAAGCAAATGTAGACAAATTATATATTTTTGCAATCGGAGAATAAAGATATTTCGTCCTGAGAAGAAATATACAGGGTGTCCCATTTAAAAAAAATATATTTTTTTGTTTTTCGCACTTTTTGCAACATCCTGTATAGACAAAAATATGTTTTCTGAGAACTACTTCTCCAGCACTACAACTTTTATATTTACATCTTTTTTCTAAACAGTGGCACAAAAAAGTTAAGGGGGGTGGGAAAATATAAAAAATGACCCTGTACATATCGGTTTCGCCTCGGGTGTTAGTCCCTATTCTCGGCACGAGGGGACGCGTGCCGTATGGCGCTTCGCTCGCTACGGGTACTCAAGAAAAGGAAACTAACCAAGTGCTAACCCAAGACATACCCAAAATCAAGAAAAAAACTGTTGAAACATAATCTTTAAAAAAATAATATAAAAAAGCAACGGGGTTTGAACCGCCGTCCAGGTGAGACCCAACCACCTAAACCTCTCGACCACAAGAGTTCTTGCGACAGACTGATTGCATCACGAAGACATATTGTAATACGAGATGGATCGACCAATAGAAAAGGCCGATTTTCACATAATCGTCTATGCCTGTAAAGGATCTTAATCATTTCTATTTGTCATGACCTCTGCCGCCCGGTAGATGAAATGGTGAGAGTGAATTAAAGTTCTCCTTTCCCTGAAACTCATGATCGGCAGCTTCGCTCGCTCCGGGGCGCAACCAAACAAAACAAACTGAAACTAACCCAAATTTACAAAAAGAAACAAACATAACTTAAAAAAAAAAGAAATCATATCTTGGTCTCGACGGGAACAAAACGCTGGCCATCAGCATTGCA
>MU196618.1:439-12422 GCA_016904865.1 Pissodes strobi | reverse complement strand
GCAATTGGCTTTTGTCTAGGCAAATGCTATCTGCCTGGGCAAATCGTGTTTCTTATTTTTCAAATGCTAAATGACTAGGCTAATACTATTTGACTAGGCAAATGGTATTTGCCTACGCACTTTTTAGGCAAATGGAAATGATTGCAATAAAAAGCTACGCTCCAGTTTTTTAATAAATATTTTTTAAAAGAAAAGGAAAAACTAATTCTACAAAAATATAAAATGTAAATAGCATGTAACTCAAACAAAATTAGTATAATGTAGGTAATACTGAAACTGAATACAAACAAAATTGTAAATTTTGTAGGCCTTATTTATTTTGGCAAGGATTGCTAGAATGACACTTACTGTTGCAGAGATTTTTAGACTTAAAACAAGCACAACGATTGGTATTACACTGACGTTTTGATGGCTGACACTGACATTTTGAAAATCCTTGCCCCGAAAACATCGACTACCCGGCGCAGGCTTCTCTCAATAAAATGAAACGGTCTTGAGGAATTTCATTATAATTAAAGGTAATTGCTGAAATGGGCGTTAGATCACTTCTAGTAAACCAGTTTTTTAACACACCCGTCTTTGTGCCTATTCGATAGACGCCATTCTTTTTATCAAGTATAATACCTTCCGAATTCTTTCTATCTAATGGTGCTCTATCAAATTTTGGAATTGCAACAGTGACATATTTACCTACTTCTATGTCGCAAAAAACGGTCCTGCTTCTCTTAGTCATTATTTCCGCAGCCTTTATCTGCCCATCGTAAGATTTTTTCCTATTCATTCTGATATGTTCTTCACTGATACAGAGATTGCAAGTAACTTTAGTACTAAAATTGCTATTGTCTTTATTAGCAACATCGGAAATATCGTGTACTATTTTTTTGCATAACGAACATTTGTACCTGGGCTCTCGGTGTCGCTAACAAAAACAGCAGGGTTTATAATATTGGCTTCTATGTTCGCCTGTGTAGGGTTTTCTTGTATTATTATGGGCATTTCATCTAGCAGTTCTTCCGTAAATGTATCAATTTGGTCATAGTGGACAACCTGTACAGTATCTGTGTTACTTTCCTGACTTAAACTTTCTTCCTGAATATGGCCTTGTATACTGGTATCGTCGCTCTCTGCTTCCCCTGGACCATGGCCATTGTTTGACGATGTGCCTTCGCTATTGTAGTTGTCATTTGCATTTATAGATTCCAAGTCCTCTTCGGTTAATATTTTATCAATAAGGTCTGATGGCAAATTTGTGGATCCTAAGCCTATCTTCGGATCTGCTGTAGGGTGATCTCCCAATAATGCGATGAAATGAGGTATTTTTCTGCCATTGCACGAAGTAACAGCCAACTGACCAACGAGCACTGTTATTTTCTTCCATCCAAATTCTTAGCATTTGCTCAACGCCCTGATACGACCGCTCCACTGACCCCTGGCTTTGAGGGTGTCGGGGTCGTCCATGTACGATTCTGCATTGGGGCCATAACGAAACTAGCTCTGTGATCACCTCGGCAGTGAATTCTCGTCCATTATCACTTTGCAAAATTACTGGAGCGCCTTGTTCGAGAAAAATTTTCAATAGTTCACTAGCTACTTCGGCAGCCCTTTTTGTTTGTAAAGGCCTCATATAAAGAAATTTTGTGGCATGATCTTGGTAATTTAGAAGCCATTTGTATTTACCATCGGCGGAAGATTGAAGATCTATTAAATCGACTTGTCCTCTGACATTAAAATCCTTAGATTTGATAGGCTTTACAACTAAACCGGCATGTTTTTGTGTTTTTTTTTTTAAATTGCATGTTTTGCACAATTATCCATATAACTCACCAGCCATTCTAGGAATATTATATTTCTTTTTTAAATTATGAAGCATTTTATCTCGTCCCCCGTGGCCTGTTGCTTTATGTTGTTCATCAATTCTGTCAAAAAACTCTTCGATCGCAGCAATATAAATCAGATTTCCATCACCCACAGTCTTTGGTTTTAAAATAATTTTTAATGCTCCCGATATTTCGAGAAGATCATATTTTACGCCGTAATATTTTTCTTCGTTCGACATCTCTTTAGTATTATTTGTATTTTTTTTGCTTGGTAACTTTTTAAAACATCAATCACTTTATTAATTTTTTGTAAATTCCAAGGTTTTTTAGTTGTTGTTTGGTCATATTTCGCATATAGCTGCCTATAATATTCTTCTTTGTCTACCATGTTATCTGTAAATAATTGAAAAGAGTAATAAGATCTAAAAACCCGTATGCAACCAAAAAGCTAATTATTTATAACCAGCGAAGTGAACATGAACAAACCGTGGTCACAGCCGTACCGTATACCGTAGTACCGACAATACCGTATAAAGCCTAAAGCAGGACGGTAATTTTTATCGGTTCGTATCGCCGCGCCGCGATTAAAAACGTCGTGAAAAATATGTCAAAAACCGATGTCTGTGGGGAAAAACCGTCGTGCCGCATCGTCGGTAAAAATTTCTGCCGGTGCTTGATTTTTTTTTAAAGACGCGACGCGACGGTTCGAAACGTGGCGATCAAAACTGATAGTGTATGCGAATTATTACACGACGTGTCGCAAGCGACAAGACCGTGAACAATCAAATTTAAGTACCTATTCTGTAGGGGAGTGATACGGGAAACAAAACACTTGACGTTAATTGGCCACAGGTCCTGTCGCTGGTGACACGTCGAAGCTCTGTGAACAAGGCTTAACGGTAGACTCAGCCTGATTACATAATCTCAAACAAAAAAAATTGTAAATTATTAAACTTAGGTAATGATATTTATTCAGTTTTTTAACTATTGCGACAAAAACTGTGTATAAACCCTAGCCAAAACACTATCAGTGAATAATAAAAAATCTAAATATTTACTTACATAGTCATAAATATAATGAAAATTGCAGCAGCAAAACTAAAACACGCGTAGGTACATTAAACGTTCATCAAAATCTCAAAGCCATTTGCCTAAAAACGACTTCGCAAATGACATTTTCCTAGGTAAATGACTTTAAAATATAAATTATTTTCATGAAGTCATTTGCCCAGGCAGATAACATTTGCCTAGGCAAAAGCCATCTCTGAGTTTTGTCAAAAAAAGGATAATTAATGTTTTCTCATTATGGTGGGGGAAAAAACAACTTAACGAAGATAAAACATTTATTTTAAATATTTTTGTTTACAAAAATTTAACTCTTCTTGCCTTTACATTTGCGAAATCTTCTATCAACTTTCTTGTATCCAAACTGTCTAAAATTTTATGTTCAATTGAAACTATAGCTAAATAACTTAGTCTTTGCTGAAGCATTGTTGATCTTAAATAGTTTTTGAAAATTTTTAATTTTGAAAAGGATCTTTCACCAGATGCAACTGAAACCGGCAGTGTAAGAAATATTCTTAGCGCTATTGCTGTGTTCGGAAATGCTGAAATTAAGTCATTGGTAAAAAGATATTGTAATAAGGTTTGTGGATCATTAGACTGGTTTTCTGCAAAATGCAATTTTAATGCAATGATTTCCTTAAATAAATCAATACCGTCAATGTCTGATTCACTACTTGAATCATCTTTAAGTTTCAGATTTAAATCTTTACAATGTTTCATTACCTCGTCATTCGAATAATTAAATAAGTTATTGCTAAAAAGCCAAATACGTCGGTAAATGTTTTTAACTCGTCGAATCTATCCTTTAAAGAAGTTATTGTCTGATCTAGGATTCTAAAATAAAACTACTCTATATTTGATTTTGGGGTCTACTAAAACTTCACTGTGTTCATAGTGAAATTCTGTTGATTTTTTTCTTGAACGAATTGTATGTATTAGTGGGAAATCTGTTTCTACGTTGAGTTCGTGAGCCACTTTCGAAGCCTCTGCTAACACCGTTTCAAAGTGTTCAGCCTTGCGATATTCTGTGAACTTATCAATCAACTTATTTAAAAAATTTATGCAGATTTGAGTATTCATTGTGGGGCTCTGCATCATTTTGCTCAGAACATTAATTTCGTTTAAAATATCGAAACAAATTATTACTGAGCAAATAAATCTATAATTTTGAATGCTTAAAGCAAGCGAATGAGATTTGTGAGATGTAGTACAATCCCATTTCGACGAATCACCACATATTTCCAGCAAAGCATCAAATATTTTTTCGAGGTTATACCGTAATGGTTTAACTGCATCGATTCTGCTGGACCATCGCGTGGCACTTAAAGCTTTTAATTTTAAATCTGGTAAATGTTTGCAAATTACCGACCTCCTTTTTGTAGATGATGAAAAAAAACGTAAATTTCCTGGATTATATGAAATAAATTCACAGTTTCATACGTAACATTTGTTGCATCGTTCACTACCAAATTAAGACTATGCGCCGAGCATGGGACGTAAAATGCGCGGTTATTGATTTCCAATTTTTTTTTTTTAGTCCATTGTGTTTTCCACGCATATTAGAACCATTGTCATAACCTTGACCACGAAAGTTTTGAACATTGAGATTTAATTGTGAAAATAAATCCAAAACAAAATTTAATAGACCTTCACCTGTGGAGCTGGTGATCGGACAGAAACTATTCATTAATTTTCAAAATTACTATTAAAGACGAATTTTATATACTAAAACGTACATTATTCAATAATTAAAATCCCTTATTTATTGTTCCTTGAACAGTAATTATTGTGATAAGTCTACAAATAAACGTAGGTTAGTACTTACCATAATTACGATTCCTTTGCACTTCTGTTTTATACTGACGGATGATTGAATTATTATTACACTAGACAAGTTTAAATATCAATAATTAAGCTGAAATCCACCTCAAAAGAACTATTAACAAAATAATTGCAATTTAATGTGCCATCGTTACTATTTATCTACCATAGCACTGTTCTAATGCGTACAAGTATCTAGGTACCTAACCTACCAATTGAGAAGGAAGCGCAAATGGGATTCCCCTAACTTCGCCAGTCCTAAGACTGCCTTGCGCATATAATGACCGACGACGTTTGGTAATGCATCTTAGTTTTAACGGATGCCAATAGATGGCGGTTTTAACGTCATTCGGTCGGATTTTTTTCTATACTATGACATATTTTCTTATTCCCTCAACGGGCACGCCTCGCGCGCTCCAAGGACAGGACGGGCTGAAGGACATTAATTGCTTTATTATCCTTTTTGGGGGGTTTTCTCAAAAAAAATCAATATTTTAATATGAGCTACTTTGGGGTTATGGAAACTATATATTTTTAGGATCTGCATTAAATTTCCCTCATTTTGATGTATAATTAACAAGGTTTTATTAAAAACAGCCCCCCTAGTAATTAAAATAATTACCAACAAAAATAGATTTTTTGCACGCCCGCTTACGGCGGCCCTGAGCTTCGCAGATAAAACATTTCTGTGTAGCATTAGTATTCGACAAAGTATTAATTGTACTACCATCTAACATTGTCAGAAGCAAACTATAACTAACACAAAAGTTTTTTCCCTCAAGTGATATTTCAAAATCAGATAAGTTGTTTATGTTAGTTTTAATTTTAGATTCTTCTTCCATAACTAATTTTGAGGTTTCTTTAGCAAACATAAATTTAACTGGTCTACAAAAAAAAGTTGAAGAAGTTCTAGTTCTAAATAACTTGACCAGTTTGCTAATTCAAAAGTTGAATTGGTGACAGAGCTACTAGAAATAAGTATTCGTCAGTCATGTCGGGGTTTTCAAATTTTTGATTGTAGATGCTATGTCCAGAACTGCCATCAAACCCGTATTTACAAACCAAATGTAGTAAAGCTCCTTCAGATAAATTCAAACCATCTTCGAGAGTTTTTAATATACTTTGAACTGTGAGATTTAATAATTCTTGTAAATTTACTTCCGCACCGCACTCAGTAACATCGATACTTTGTGGTAGGAGCTGATTTCTATACTCCCTGATGACAGCTACTCGAGGAAAACAGCTTTTATGTAAGTTATTTACAACAGTACGCAGGACATTGTATTTTCGTTCTGTTAAAGATAAATCTAAATACAAGGCTAATGCTTGCTGACGCGATAAAACCTTAGACTTGTCCTTCGGTCCAGAAAAAGGAGTCAACTGTTGACTGGCAAAAGATAATTCTTCATAGCCGTAATTTTTGTGTAAATCTTGGACCGGCCTTTTTTTGTTTTTGTACTACATTCTTGAAAAGGTAATTGCGGACGTCCACGTCTTTGTCCAGGAACATGATTTTGGATAATTCTAGGGTCGTCGATATATGATCTCGTGTTGAAGCCATTCTTTGTAATCACGCAAAAAACGGTCACGTATACGTGCAGATTTCTGCCATTTCTTGTCCATGGATAAGCAAAAAAAGTGTGAAACTTCTCGACATTCTTTTTCAATATATTTTGAGTCATCAGATGTATTTAGAAAACTTAAAATCTTTGTCAAAACCGCTCCCTGTTTGTTAGATTTTTCCGCGGAAACCCATATTTCAAGATCGCTGTTTTTTTATCGCCATATCGGTAACTAAAAATAAATAATTGTATTACTTGTGCAAATTTGAGCAAATTAAATTTTATATAGACTTGTTTCAGACAGCATAAACTACTTAATACCGATATATTTTTGGAGACCATATTGACCCTTTTTTTCTAAACTCAATAAAAAAAAATATTTACAGAAATTTTACCTTTAATTTAAAATTATGTGGCTAGGCTATAGAGTAACCATTTTAAATCATTTAAAATATTGTCTAGAAAGGCACCTACCTTATAGAATACACCCACTAAAAAACTAAATGCATAGTAGTGAAACTAAAGCAATAACTATTTTGAAGAAGCTGACAAGTCAGAACTCTCATTCACATTATTAATAAGTTGACGCAACTTCAAACGATTACCATAGCAACCGCAGTGACATACCCTGATTTTAACTGGTATTTCTAAATATATTACTTATTACTCTTTAAGCCTTGATATTTATTTGTTTTATATGCGATGTCAAAATATAATTTTTGTCCATTGGACGGCGCACTGTGCGAGTGTTCAAACGCTTGGTTCTGAAAATCAAAAATAATAAGCTGGCAACCCTAGTTGCAGCACAGATTTGTAGAAATCTTAGATATTGTTCCACTGCCAAGGAATTGCTTCCTCTTCATTGAAGTATTGTTTGAATTGCTCCCTAATTTCTGCTGCATCTCTGGTATGTGTATTAGAGCTTGTCTGACCCACTGAAGTTAATTGGGATGCTGCATCTCTCCAAGTTCCATTCACCAATGTACCATCGTTCTGCTCAATACCAATTAGTCTGGGTGTGACATAATTATTTTGACTATGATCTATAAAAAAATTATGTAGACATACAGCTGCCTTGATTATGTTGTCAATGTTTTGTAATTTCGCAAAAAGCCTTTGAAAAAATCCTCCAACGAGCCACCAAGATACCAAAAGCATTTTCTGATACCCTTCTTGCTCGAGAATGCCTATAATTGTATATTCTTTTGTCCAGATCATACTCATTTTTTCCTGGATATGGCCTCTTGAGATTTTCTAGAAGTGGAAAAGCCTCATCTTCTACTATCACAAAGGGTAAGGGGCGTCTACCTTCAGACACAATTTGTTTCTACTAGCTTCCTGACAATAAGTGAGTTTCTAAACACTCCACCATCATTTTGACGTCCTTGTGTTCCTATATCAACCATAATAAATTTATAATGGTCAACTGCCATGAGGATCACAGAATTACTTCCTTTATAATTGTAGAAGGTACTGCCTGCACGTGGAAGTGCCTAAAAATTTTATATTGTAAGAAATTTATCAATATATAATAATTAATAATGGAAATTAGAACAGGTCACTAGGTATGACAGAAAAATATGTCAGTAAAATATGTTTAAATAATAACATTCCTAAGTAATAATAGTTTGGGAAAAATATAATTTACCCGCATCCAAACATGTTTGCCATCAATGGCACCGATACAGTTTGGATAATTCCAACATTTGTTAAAGTCATTTGCTATTTCTCTAAAATCATTTTCTCCTGGTATTTTAAGAACTTCTGGCTGTACAACCTTCCAAATGGTTTCCAAGACTTCAGACAATATGTTCGATACTGTTGATTTGCCCACTCTAAATGGATAGGAAAGGCTCATCATGCTATCACCAGATGCAAGATACCTGAAATAATCTATTCCTTAAAACATCGAAAACTGCAATTATAATTTTCACCTATTTCAATGATTTAATGAACATATTTTAAGATACTGTAAGTTGAATATCCGTCGATTATAATATTGATCTACTTATAAGGTATATTTTTCCACTACACCATGTTAAAAGTGTCCACCTACCTCAAAGCAATAGCCAGTCTTGTTTGGGGACTTATCGGCTCTCTTCCTAAATCCGATTTGGTTAAGTTAGGTCCAACCAATGCTAGTAACGAGTTAAAAACCTCAGCATTCATTCGAAAAAAATTGTAATGCATATTATAAGGATTTAACCTAATTTCCTCAATAAGGGTATTACCAGCACCTAGTTCATGTCTCATTTGGAAAATTGGACGTACCCAAAATCTACAAAGATGAAGAAAAATATAGCTAAAATCAAAATTATATAAAAAAAATCATTACCTTATTTTCCTTCTTGTTCTTGTGTGCAATTCATTAGCATTGTATCTTTTAGCTTTACGCTAAAGATAGTATGCAATTACCACATTACCCCTCTCCATATTAAAAACAAAGACGAGATGCTATGATGAATGTATAAAATAAATAAAATCAAATATTTGCAGATTTAACAACAGAAAAATCCAAAACAGGCCGTAAAATGTTGACAGATAGTTGACAGTTGACATTTGATCCGGCGACACAAAAATTTTCGTATGTTCCAAAACTCTATATTCTTATGAGAAATACGGTGTTGGATCTGCCTTGCATAGTGTAGCGTAGCGTTGCGTCGGGCCGCGTCAACTAAGTATATTTCCGCCTTATAATGCAATCATGCTCTTAAATACACATAAAACTCTCCAGTTTGCTTTAATACAGTAGAACTCGGTTATAACGTACCCTATATATACCGAACGCTTGCTTATAACGAACCATAATTCAAACCCCCTTCTAAACTCCCATCCTTTCTACGTAGTTCAGTTCGTTTATAACGAAATCGGATATAGCGAATTCTCGGTTATAGCGTATGCATTAAAGTGAAAATTTTTAGAAAACCGCTCGGCTAGAGCGAACAGCGAGCTGGATTTTCTTCGAACGACGCGCGGTAACTTCAATGCGGCGCGGCGGCTCCTTTGTGCCGGCTTTGCCGGCTTATCATAAACGCCGCCGCGCTCGCCGCTGAACAGAAAAAAACCTCTTTATAGATGCCGAGGATTCTAGGAAAGAATGTTTTTAAACTGTTTAATCTAGGCATTTCGTTCAGTTTAAACTCTGAAACACCAGACAACGAAGACCAAACAGAGCCACCTTCTATTAGGGAAGTTTATAATGCTATGAACATTCTATCATCTTACGTAAGCCTTTCTGATATAGATTTTAGAATAAGTTTTGATAACCTTCAAAATAAAATTGAAAATGATATTTTGAGAAAGTTAACTTTACAATCAAAAATTACTGATTATTTTCAACCATAAGTTCTTTAAAATTATGTTTTGTTCTACATAATATAGGTACCTTCCTAATGGATATATTATGTTCATACATATACATATGTATTATTATCCTGCGCTATTCATTTTCATTATGTAGTAAATACATTTCACCTTTGTTGCCATATTCTCATAAAAGGTGAACGCGTAGTTCTATCTACTAATGTTAGAGGGAGCTACATATCTTAGTTTTTTGATATATATATATATATATATATATATATATATATGTATGATAATCGTAAGAACGAATTAAAAACAAAACCATACATTATAGTCCTACTACCCGTGTACAGTTTATGCAACGATTTCAGGAAGTTTCGTTATATCTATATTCGATTGTACTCCTATCATGTAGTTACGTATGAGGTGTCAGCTGGCTAGGTCAAAAATGCGAATCATAGAAACGATATCAGGAATTTTGAAACTTTGGTGGATGCTAATATTTATAGTGAGATTTACGAAAAAAACTGTTAGCTGCATGTATGTGGGTGGAAAAGTTGTCAGCTGATGCAGTTAAGGTCGCGCACTGCCTTTCGGTGCACCTACGCACCGTACCTTTATCGCCCAGCTGACAACTTTTCCACCCACCTACATGCACCTGACAATTTTGGTATCGTTCTTGATAATGTGTAACGTTTAAAATATGCGTCAAGATGAAAAGTTAAATAAATATTAATTTGATTGGATTTTCAATTAATTATTGCCCAATACACAATTCTATGTCACTAATAATGCAATATTGCTTTAAATTATTAGCTAAAATTTTTAGTTATGCAAAATTATATTATTTATTTATATAAAAATATGAAATTATTAAAGTATTATTCTAATATATAAATAAAATAATTCTATTTTCGAAATAAAAAAAGGAAATATTTCAGCTGTTTCATTAAAAACTATTATTTTTATAATAGCTATTTAAGATTGAAAATTTTATCACTGAAAATCCTTACAGCAAAATTCAAGTAATTATTTTAGTAATTTTTACCGACAATTTACAGAACTATTTAGTGTTTTTACAAACATTGGTGAAATTCGTTTATATTACGAAATTCCGTAAGTTTTGTTGTATATTACGCTAGAAGTTGTACAAATAAGTTGTAATTACTATATATCTACGACATTTTTACAGTGTTTTTCAAAATTACAGACGACTGTAACGCTGCTTGATTATTTCAATTACTTTACAGTTAAATCACAGAGATTTGTAAAAAGCGTGCCAGCCATGCATGCGCATCAGCATCGATTCATTCTGTGAAACGCGACGTGAGGCGTAGGTATAGTTAGCCATTATTTGATAAATAATAGTATACTTGGATTACTTTGTATCGTGTTTACAGTCGCATGCACGCTGCCCTGTATAGAAGGGTATATAAGTAAGTTTTCACGTCTGCTTTGCCTTATTTTTTAATTTCGGCACGAAATTTCCAAAGGATGTTAGCAGTAACCTGGAAATGATTCAGCGCTACCTTTTACAAGATCATCCTGACAGTGGAACAAAATGTAAGAAGGTAAACTCTTAAAAAAATGATATAAGTAAGCTAAAACAATTCACACAACCTAAATAAGTTTTACTTTTTATTATCTTAGGTTCACGAAAAGATCTTAAAAATGAAAGTTAGGTGTCCGGTTATATAATATGTAAGTTAGCCCTGTTTCTTAATAGTTTGTATCTTTTGGAGTTCCTATAATATACAGCGTGTGTGCAATTTTAGTTAACATATGGAAAACTTTTTTGTTATCGATTTTAGCAAAAAAAAATTATCCTTCATAAAAAGTTTTGCTTGCAAAAAAAGCATTATTCGTCCAGAAAAGAATCAGTTTTTATATACGGGGTAGCCAGAAATTACAAAAACGTTAGTTTTACCCAAGAGTAAACTACCCCTAATTTTCATTTTTAAGAAAAATGTTATTTGAAAAAGTTGTTTAGAATAACATATTTAGATGATTTACAAGATTTCATCCTAAAATTCCATTGCAGAAGTGGAGTGAATTTTTCAATTCTTAGGAAAGTCTTTAGAAGACTCCTTGACTTCCCTAAGTATTTTTTTCTTGTTTATAAAACTATGTAGATATGCCACCTAAATATGTGATTCTAAACAATTTTTTCAAATAACATTTTTCTTAAAAATTAAAATTAGAGGTAGTTTACTCTTAGGTAAAACAAACGTTTTTGTGAGTTCTGGCTACCCCGTATATAAAAACTGATTCTTTTCTGAGCGAATAATTTTTTTTTTGCAAGCAAAACTTTTTATGAAGAATATTTTTTTTTGCTAAAATGGATAACAAAAAAGTTTCCCATATATTAACTAAAATTGCACACACGCAAGAATTGAAAAATTCGCTCCACTTCTG
>JAEQML010078481.1:0-12424 GCA_016904865.1 Pissodes strobi | reverse complement strand
AACCGAAGCTAACCTAAATTAATGTAAAAATAATTATTTATTTATTTATTTGTTGTAAGTTTAGATAATTATTGGATATCCTAGAAAATCGCGATTTTTTATATTTCTATGCATTAGAAAAGTAAATTTGAAAGGAAATAGATCGGTGGAAAAAGATTTTCTACATATTTTTATAATTTTGGTTAATTGGTTGGATCATCTTTCACTTAGCTGAAATACATAACTGATTTCAGAAACTTCCCCAACCCAAATACAAAATCATAAAGAAAATTCTGCGGAAATGCATCATTTTCATTTTTTCAACTCTAGATTAACTGAAATTAGTTACATGAAAACTGTTTTACATTCTAAATAGTTTTCTAGACATAATACCCTAAAAAAATTCTTGATTTTAATTTTTTTTTAAATATTGAAAAAAGAAGCTTTTCTAAATAGAAATTCACGAAAAATTTTCTGCCAAAATGTATAATTTTTATTTTTCCAGTTACATGAAAACATGTTTTTACGATCTACTGTGAACTACAATACGAGCTACCTACGACCATTAAATATAAACAATCCTAGTGATATGACGAGCCACCCCGCGCTACCTACGACCTACTCCAAGCTAGTCCGCGCTACCTACGACCTAGTTCAAGCTACTACGAGCTACCTACAATCTACTCTACGTTAGTTACGACTTGCTCCGAGCCACTCCACGCAACATACGACCTACTCCAAGCTACTCCGACCTACCTAAAATCTACTCCAAACTACCCTAAGATATCTTACGACCCTAGTTAGTTTCGTTTCGTTTTAGAAACTACGCACTTCCTTCGTGCATGCCTCAGCCATATCATTTTCACGCAAGCCTAGGCAAAATCATTTCGGTTAGCTTGAGTTAGATTGGGTTAACTTTAGTTACTTTCGGTTAATTTCGTCTCGTTTAAACCATTACGCACCTTCGTGAAGAAAGGCTTGCGCAAATCACAAGCCTTTCTTCATGCAAGCTTAGGCAAAACTATTTCGATTAGCTTGGGTTATCTTTGGTTAGTTTGAGTTGGCTTTGGTTAGTTTGGGTTAGCCTTGGTTAGTTTGGGTTAGCTTTGGTTAGTTTGGGTTAGTTTCGTCTCGTTTACGGCACTACGCACTTGCGTGAAGAAAGGCTTGCGCGAAGCGCAAGCCTCCCTCTACGCAGCCCTAGACGAAACAATTTCGATTACCTTGGGTTAGCTTTGATTAGTCTTTGGTTAGTTTGGGTTAGCTTTAGTTACTTTGGGTTAACTTTGGTTAGTTTCGGTTAGCTTTGGTTAGATTCGTCTCGTTTAAACCACTACGCACTTGCGTGAAGAGACGATTGCTAATCCAAACTAACCAAAGCAAACCAAATCTAACCGAAATTGTTTCGCATATGCTTTCTTCAGGCAACTGCGTAGTGAATTAAACGAGACGAAACTAACCAAAGCTAACCTAAACTAACCAAACCTAACCCAAACTAACTAAAGCAAACCCAAACTAACCAAAGCAAACCCAAACTAATCAAAGCTAACCGAAGCTAACCGAAATTGTTTCATATAGGGTTGCTCCCTCGTTCATGCAAGCCTAGGCGAAACAATTTCGGTTAGCTTGGGTTAGCTTTAGGTAGTTTGGGTTTGCTTTGGTTAGTTTGGGTTAGCTTTAGTTAGTTTGGGTTAGCTTTGGTTAGTTTCGTCTCGTTTAAACCACTACGCACTTGCGTGAAGAGAGGATTGCGCTAAGCGCAAGCCTTTCTTCACGCAAGCCTAGGCGAAACAATTTCGGTTAGCTTGGGTTAGTTTTTTTCTGGAAAACAAGCCATGTGAAAAATTAATATATTTCACTTCACGCATAACCCTCCGCGCGCTCCGTTCGACTCGGGGGCGTAACGAACAAGAACTAACTCAAGCTAACGCAAAATAAAAAAAATAAATATGTTTCACTTCCACGTATGGCCCTCCGCTCGCTTCACCTGCTCCGGGGGCAACCAACTAGTACTAACCCAAACTAACTGAAGCTAACTCAAATTAATGTAAAAATAAATCACTTAGAAAGTTAAGCCCAAGGATTAACCAAAGCTAACCGGAGCTAACCCAATTTAATGTGAAAAATTAATATATTTCACTGTGCGCGTAACCCTTTACTCGCTCCGCTCGACTCGGGGGCGTAACGAACAAGTACTAACCCAAACTAACCGAAGCTAACTCAAAAAAATGTAAAAATAAATCACTTCTCTGGTTAATCGTGCTATAGAACGATACTTTTTGTAGCCAATTTTCGCTAAAAGAAACTTAAGCCCAAGGATTAACCAAAACTAACGGGAGCTAACCCAATTTAATGTGAAAAATTAATATATTTCACTTCGCGCATGACCCTTTGCTCGCTCCACTCGATTCGGGGGTGTAACGAACAAGAACTAACCCAAGCTAACCCACAATAATGTAAAAAATACATATGTTTCACTTCACGTATGGCCCTCAACCAACTAGACCTAGCCCAAACTAACCGAAGCTAACTCAAAATAATGTAAAAATAGATCACTTCTCTGGTTAATTGTTGTAGGTTTAGATAATTATTGGATATTAGAGAAATTCGCGTTTTTTTATATATCTATGCATTAAAAAAGTAAATTTGAAAGAAAGTAGATCGGTGAAAACAAAATTTTCTGCATATTTTTATAATTTTGGCTAATTGGATTATAACCAATCCTAAAGCGCGCTTTTCTTTTAGTAGTTAAATTGGGCTAGTTTAGGTTAGCTTGGGTTAGTTTTAATTAATTTGAGTTAGTTTCGGTTTGCTTCCGTTAGTTTGGGTTAGATTCGGTTAGCTTTTTTTTAGCTTCGGTTGGTTTTGGTTATCTTTGGTTAACTTGGGTTAGTTTTGGTTAGCTTCAGGTAATTTGGCAAAGAAAGCAAGGAAAGTACGCAAAGCGCACGTCTTAACTTCTCACACACTTTTGGCCTTACGCGAGATAGATTATGTCATTGATTCAAGTCATTTTCGTGTATTTATTTTTCATTAAAATAATATTTTTATTGCAGATGGATGTATATTTATTTTTTAAACAAATATAACCACTTCATAATTGTTGGTTAGAGCGTCATTATAATTTTACCAAAATTGTTAAAAAAAGATGCATAAAATTTTGTTTTCGCTGGTTTTTCTTTCAAATTCACGTCTTTAATGCATTAGAAAAACTACAAACGTAAAATACCGCGAATTTCTATTTCTATCCAACTGTGACCTTCGTTTGGGTTAATACAATATATAAAAGCGAATGGTACATTTCATTGTATGTATTTGTATCATTGTGTGTATTTGTATAATTTACCTGAATAAAAGAGAGAAAACGGCAAACATTGTGCACCATTTTCAATAATGAATTTTCGTAACAAATTTACAGTGAAATTTTTAAAATGAAATCTGGCAACAGTGAGCTTGTGACAAATTAAACATTGAAGTTTTGGCAACTGACACTATTGACAGTGACAAGAAGGAGAATGAATATATTTGCTTATTTACAACTAAAACTTAATTTTATTTAATGGGGCTATCAGTCGCTCTGAGTTAGATCCGAAATAAAACGTAGGCCTCTTGTTCTTCTAATTAATATTTTCAGACGTGCATGGACTATATTTCTGGTGCTTTTTTTGATGTGGCCCGGCAAGAGTAATGGCGATTGTAGTGCACCAACAAACGTGAAAAGAAAATTATTTAATTACACACCTTTTCATGCTTTGCGCAGCAGATAATGGTATGGACTGTATTCTGGACGTTACTTAGAATCAGTGAATATTTGTTTTAAGTCTGTGGTTGAATGGTTGCTAAACTGAAAAATTACCTTTCCCATATTTCCTGGTTTTCTTCATCGTTAATATTTTGATGATGCTGCTTATCTCTACTGATATGTGCTGGGTCCAAATGGCCTACTACGTCATTCTCAGCTGGGTCATTTGCACTACCGATGTTTTTAGGATCTGTGATTTCTGTGTTAGAAGACGCATTTTCAATGTCACTAACTTCAATCTGATCAGCAGCGCCCTCAAAAGAGGCACCTGTTTCAGATTCGATCTTGGTCGATTTTCTAAACAAAAAGAGATGTGCTCTTAGGCACTAAAATTTACCATAGGGCTAGTTCTAAAGTCATTTTGTAAATAAAACAAAAAGCTTTAGCATTAAATGAATATTTTAATAAGTTACTTTACTTGAAAATAACTAGAAGCTCATAAATACACAAAATATAAACATTGAATGATTTTACGTAGTCAGTTCTACGATATGAACAATATCAGTCGAGGCAAGTTTCGACCTTGAAGAATGACATAAATAAAACTCTTAAAAACTAAAGCAATGCATAATAGTATATTATGATATAAGTGTATAAGAGGGCCTTTAAAGCACGCGCGACATATTTCAAAACACGACGCGCAGCGGAGTGTTTTGTAAGTCGCAAGGGCTTTAAAGGCCTTAAAGATTGATATGGTATGCAATTATTGCATATGACATGACATGAATGCTTTGTGAATGCGGCTTTTTGGTCCACGCATAACTGATTACTAAATATGCTATGCTGGTAGCATAAGTAAGCTGAAATCCGCGTAGGGGATATAGCCTTTGGAGAACTTGAGTATATTGGCAGACTAGTGCCGTTTAATCCTTATATAAGAATAAGGCCTGAGTATTTATGCAGACTAGTGCAGAGTAATCCTTATATTAGAATAAGGCAAGAGTATAGCAACCCAGTGGTATACTCGTGATAGAGAATGTTGAAAACCCATGGGCAAGACCATTGGGGAAGACTGTGCAGCGGTGGTACAGTCTCTCGATTTAGAGAGATCAGTGGGTCTCAATAATGGCAGTCAGGATGCCGATAAATACTATGGCAGGATACCACTATGTCACTTGAGTAAAGAACTAGATAGATTATGAGGTCTCAATATCAAAACGTGAAAACTGGCCGACATGGCGGCTTGACGCCATGTCGGCGGGAACAGCGCCTTTAGAGCGACTTACATGGTGCAGAGTCGAGATGCAACTTTATACTACCGTTGGCTGAGAATAGGGGAAGACGCGCTAAATTATGGGCAAAATCGTGACACTAAAAGATGACGGCGTATAGATGGCGCTACTAGAATGCGTGCACGAGATCTGGCTTAAGATCGATCACAGTATTGGCATTTTGCGGAGCACACGAACGTGTTGTCTGAGGAGTTTTCGTAGCGTCTTAAAATCTTGCATTAACATTTCTTGTGATTTGTCATAGACCTAGCCTTGTTTTGGTTGTAGTTAGTACTCGAACATTATGTTGACGTTCAAAATGAATGTTTGTGTTTATCGTGGATGCAATAATACAAGAAAAAACAAGAACAATATTGTAAGTTTTTTAAGTTTATTATGTTGAGTTTAAATTTAAAACACCGTTTTTATTAAGAGTAATATTTGAGTCTATTTTTATAAATACGTATTATAATTAATTCCGATCGGATAAAAAATAGTATGTGCAACTCGTAGGAAAAGCACATTCCTGGACTCCTGTGTTGCTGGCCTCAGCTGCCCCTCGTCCAGCTATTACCACAACCGTCCAGGAATGTTTTGCTTTTCCTACGAGTTGCACAATATACTATTTTTTTAATGGGACGTAACATTATGAAACTTAAATAATATTTCTAGGAGTCAAAAAATTTTATTTTTTCAACGTGAGACGTTTGCGCATCTACAAGCGTATAAAAAAGTCACCTTTTTAGACAGTTGTACAAAATAGTTATTTATGCAACAAGTGCGTAAAGTTACCCTTTTGCAAGAGCCGCAAGGGAGTGTGCCAATCACATGAGTAAAAAACAATTACGTATGAGTTACATACAATACTTTCTCTACTTCCTAGAAATAAACTACATCAAAATAAAACAATTTATCTCTCACAGTAGTGCGTAAAAAAATATATATTTAGGCACTGGTGCTTAAAATAGTTATTTTTATCCGATCGGACGAAAAACGACACCTTTCCGATGTGTTTTCTCACCGCAAAAGTCATGATTCCAGTATATTGTATTCGTTGCTTGGCAACATGCAATAACTGTACAAGAATAGAAAATAACAGTCCGGGAATATAACATTCCCGTCCTAGGCCGGGAATGTAACATTTCTGTCATATTCAAACGCCTTGTTTGTCAGATCTGACGTCTATCAAAAGTAACATTTAGCTGTAGTTTCCGTAGCTACGTAATAAAATTCAAGCTCGCTCGATTCAAAACTTGATATTATGTTGAGTTTAAATTTAAAACACCGTTTTTATTTACAGTAATATTTGGCTCTATTTAGTACGTATTCTAATTAATTTCCATCGGATAAAAAATAGTATGTGCAACTCGTAGGAAAAGCACATTCCTGGACTCCAGTGTTGCTGGCCTCGGCTGCGCCTCGTCCAGCAACTACCACAGTCGTACAGGAATGTTTTGCTTTTCCTCCTAGTTACACAATATACTATTTCCTAACAAGTGTGCAAAGTGATACTTTTCCGCACGCGACTAATGTTGACCGAACGACGCCAAGCGGAATTCGGTCAATCAGTCGAGTGCGGAGAAGTCACTTTGCGCAAGTGTTAGGAACAATATTTTTTCTACGAGCGCGGTCCAAACAAGCACAGAATAATAATGACCCGTATTTAAATAAAACAAAAAGTATCTGTCAATTATACCTACTATTGCTTTACATGACTATTATTGTTGACCCGACATGACTTAAAAAGATATGGTTTTTGGTTTAAGTTGTAATATCGCGAATTACGGAAGCTTTGAGAGAAAAGGGAATGATTAAGAGAACACGGTTTTCTTATGTAGCATAAATAATTCGATCAATCACATTTTTCTTCCACGTGCCAGGATACATTCAGGTAAATCTTGGGGTCATTAGAACTATCCATTTTCTTAAAGCTTTCTAGTGACCCTGAGGATTATGTTTTTTGGGATCCTTCGTTTTACACCTAGATTTGTTTAAAATCTGTCAATCTGACAATTATAAGTATTGTTGCTTGACATAATTTTTTACTACTATACCGAGGATTTCAAAATATATGGTTTTTGGTTTAAGTTACAATATCGCGAATTACGGAAACTTTTAAGGAAAGGGTATAATTATGACTTAAAACGGTTTCTTATATTGCATAAAAAGTTTCTAAAAATATATGAAAATTTTCTTGTCTCTGGTGATTTTAGAGAATTTTACTTTCCCGCACATTTTCCCGCATAGCGTGCGGGAAAGTACTACTTTGCGCACTGAGTAGCGTGCGCAAAGTAGCTGCTTTACGCACGCTCGTAGAAAAAGTAATATTTTATATTTCGTATTTTACTTTATGCACTAGTGGTTACAAGTTCGCACTGTGAAGCGCGTAAAGTTAGTTAACACTTTGATGACTAGGGGCTTTTTGAATTAAGAATTCAAATCCATTAACAATTTTCCTTCAATTGATAAGGGGCGCCATTTATGTTGAATTCTGTGCTTTTAAAACCCCACAACTTTTTCGCGCCTACGCGTGTTTGACTTTTGGCAAAGAGAGTCTATTATCACACCGTTTTTAAACTTATATCGAGGTATTTGCTTTAAAGTATTTAATGCATCATCATAACATAGAATATCATATTACAAGTAATGAGCCAAAAGGCAGCAGTAGGATTCTAACCTAAATGAAAAAATTTGAAAGCAAATACCTTGAGTGGTTGCGTGCAGCGACAGCTATGAAGTATAACTTTTTTATCTAAAAAAGGCGGCTGCAGTTAAAAGGATTTTTGTATACCTATGAAATTCCCATATAGTATGTTTCGGAAAATTGGTAACTAATCCACTATTTACTGTGTTTTAATTTGTCCCAATTTTATTTAATATGTACCGGGTGGCCAACTAAGAATGGCACTCGGCTATATCTGGAAAAGTAATTTCGTAAAGACTTGCGGTAAAAATTTATGAGTAAAGATGCCAAGGGAAAATGTTGGAAATTATTTTTAAGTCTCCAAAATGACCGCCAAGGGGCATAATAGCCATCTTAAATTTTAAAACCCGTTTTTTTTTGCAAAATTTTCTTAAATTAAAAATAGTAGAATGCATTGCCATTTTAAAACAGGGAAAAATTAAATTACTTTTTGTAAAACACGTTTTGCTCTAGCCCGTAAAGGAAAGTGATGGAACGTGTTCGAACATTTTCGGAAATAAATGTCAATAACTTGAAAATGGCTGGACGGAACTTAAAAACTTATAGTCGTTGAAAATGGCTTTTTTTAAGCTATCAATCGTGCCTTGCGTGGGGTGATTGCGACTTATCACCTAGCCGCTAGAGGGCGTTTTCTGACATAACCGCAAATAAGTCAGATTTTAAAAAAATAAATAAATGCAACGATGCCACTATTTTAAAACAAAAGAGAGCCAAATGAGATCCTAATACGGTAGTGAAAACCGCATTTCGATATATCTCATGTAACCTAAAATATAAGTAAAAGAAATCAGAACACGAAATAAAATCGGATTTTGGGACATTTTTTCGAAAGGAAGAACCGTTGTTATTTGTTATTGTCCTCATTTTAGCACAATATATAATAATTTACTGCTAAAATACCAACATAATTTTTAAAATATCTCAATAATAATTAACATGCACTAAATATGAGTGAATTTTGCCGTTCTGTCCACACAAAATTCGAAATTTTTTAAAGAAACCAAGTAGGCTAGCGGCAACAGTTAGGTATATTATCGTTGCATTGAAAATAAGCACGAAACAATGCATATCAAACACTTCTATGGATAGAAAATTTATTTTTTACAAATAAGACCAGAAAATATCGCATACCGGCTTATATCTCAAAAACTATCCTGCTAGAGGGTGTAACAGCCATCACTGTAAAATTAAGATTTTCGTCGTATTTTGACTGATTAACAGGTATCGAAAATATCTGGAGTTCAATTCTTACACATTTCCTGATTCTTTTTGTTCGCAGAACGAAGCCTAATATTTGTTATATTTTTTAATTAAAATATTTGTTAAATAATAATATTTTTTGTCAATGGTCAAACCTACTTGAGTTAGTAAACGAATACCGTTAGCAGATATCATAAAGTCCGCTTGCATTCAATGATCAAAGTTCGAATTTCTTGAAGACCAAGCGGTTTATCGAGATCAAACAAGTAATACCTTTTTTCCTTAAAAATAACCAGTTTATTACATTTTTTATTCAAAATCGCGATAAAGTTTTAAAAACATCGATTCATCGTTGCCATCCCTAATTATCATTGCACTGAAACACTTCCACAGGTGGAAAATTATTTTTCATAATACCTCTCTGAAAACTATCATTTTCGACGTCTCTGTAGAGCAAAGAAAGTAAGTCTTGTCGGTCCGGGCACGGGAAAAAGTTTCCCGGTCCCTAATTAGGGAACGGGAAAAGTTTTCCCGCTCCCTGATTTTAAGTGCTAAATTTGCAGTTATTTAGTCACAGAATAAGCATAAAGTAGAATAAATTGGGTTAAAATTACACAGCGATGCAGTCTACAAGATTAATCTAGTAGATTTTAGCGTCAATAGTCTAATTTTAAGTAAAATTATTTTATTTATCCTGACATTACTTGTCACAAATACTTCAAAATTAGCTGCCTATTCAATTACAACTAAGCATACAAACACATTTCCATAGCAACGCTTGATGAATATTAGAGAAATACCTGTCTTGCTTGTCTTGCAAGTTTGACGTTTGCTTTCATTTGAATACAATAGTTATTTATGCAACAAGGGTGTAAAGTGAATCTTTTTTTATGAATGGGAATATTGTTGCATGAGCCGTAGGCGAATGCGACAATCCCATGAATAAGAAAAGGGTACTTTACACATGAGTAGCATACAAATTTTTTTCTACTATCGAAAAATATATGAAAAAATTAAAATAATATTATATTACTTTACGCACTAGTGCGTAAAATAAATTATTTTACGCACTAGTGCGTAAAATATATTATTTTACGCACTGTCCTAAACGTCAAAAAATATGTCAGTAAACGCCAAAAAATATGTCAGCTTTACTTTACGCACTAGTGCATAAAATAACTTACTTTACGCACTGCACATTAAAAAGGCCTATTTTACGAATCTTAGAGAGTGCGTAAAGTGAGTATTTTACGCACGGTAGTAGAAAAAATGTATTATGACATGATTTTGGATACGTAAAATTATAATAATTTTATGTTTATGTCTTAATTTGAGAGAGGTATTATGAAAAATATCGTTCATTACACGTCCAGAAACAGCTTTTCCCGTGGTTGCACGACTTCGGGTGATCGGCTACGCCTCACACCAGAAACTATCGTGCGGAAAAGCCTAGTTTCTGAACTGGTAATGAAATATACTATTTTTTTCAAAATACAACCCCAAAAATATCTCATACACTGTAAAAATCTGCAATCTTAATATGATTGACATTTAGTTATCGTCATTATAATTTTTGCGATTTAGTTTTCTAAAGCATAGGTACTTGCTTTCTTTAATAGTTCGAATTTTGTGTGGACACAAGGGCAATCAATATTCATGTTGAATGAATATTAATTATTATTGAGATTTTAAATATTATGTTGGTATTTTAGTAGTAAAATGATATATATTGTCGTAAAATAACGATAATTACAATATAATAGCAACGGATCTACTGAAAAGCTATCCCAAAATCCGATTTTTTTTTACTTTTGATTTATTTACTTATGTTTTCGGTTAGGTAAGGGATATCGAGATGCGGTTTTCACTGACGTATAACCTGTTTTAAAATTTAAGATGGCTATTACGTCCCCTAACGGTCATTTTGGAAATCTAAAAATAATTTCCAACATTACATAATGATATTTTTATATCCATTTATAAATTATTGCTAAACGAAATCAATATAAATATTATTAATTTATGTCCAGAACATATCGAAAAATTATTAAAAATTGTAACAAAAACAATGCTTTACAAACAAATGAAATGGGAGTGTCTGAAAAATTCAGTTGCAATATACGTGACACCAAAGATGCTCAAAATAAACCACATAGAAAAATTAGAATTTTATCAAACCAATGATTTTTTCTAAATTATTTTCATTATTATTTGCAAGCAGCGTGTGGGCTAAAATCTTGCTATTATTAAAATCAAGAAGTCTGCTGAAAAATTAAACTGATTATTTGTTTTACTGTAAATTATAAAACAGTGAAAAAATATCGATAGGTATTTTTTAATTTCCACTAAAGATGATTATTACGAGAGCTATGCCAGTTTTTAGTTTTGTATATATAGATATAATCGTTGACTGATTCTCAGCCAACGATATAATATACTAAGCATGGTGCGACGTAACAATTCATATACATGGTGACGTCATAAGCATATTTCATAGTGTTGTATCTGCCTCATTTTTCGAACTATGAAAAAAATTAAATTTTGATGGGCTATCAAAATTAGCAATAAAAATTTTAATGAAACTTCCTCATTGTGGTATTCGCTTGACCACTAATTCCGACACGTTGACAACCACTAGGTACTCGATTATTCGCCAAACAATGAAACCTTGGAATGACCTCCAGAAAGAGCAGACTATTCTACGCGATTCTCGAATCGCACAGACGTCCCAGGCGACCACTGATAAATTTTAGGGATTTAGCTGGATAAAAAAGTCAAAACTGAAACATGCTTTACCATAAAGTAGTTATCCTCCAAGTCCAAATAATGTTCTCAGTTACTTACGCTATGCTTAGGTAAATCAATCATCAACTTAGTTGACTATGTTTATTTATAAAATTAGGTAAATCCTTTATACATAATATTATTTTACTAGTTTAGTTTTGTATTCTTGCATTATTTTATATACACTATCACATTTCACGTGATGTCTCACGTTTCACTTTATATTTTAGGTATTAACCTTCTGCTTAATATTTATTTATTCCAATAAAAATGTAAGTTGTTTCATGTTTTATTTATTTGGCACAACTTTATCTCTCCATGCTTCTCAATTTCAATCTTAACAAATTATAACTTATAAAACATTTTTGCGTTCGAGCGACGGTAAGTGAGAAATAAGTATTGTAGTCCACCAAAAATTCGGCTGCCAGCAAAAACTTAAATAAAAAACAAATTCATATAAGTACATGCCAATTTATCTTATTAGAATTATATTTAGTTTACTTACACGGAATGTTCATTCTAATGGCATAATAATATATTAAATTATTCAGTAAAATATAACATCTTTATAAGTAAATATCGTTAAAATCCTTGGTTTTATCATAATTTATCGGTCAATGCGAAAACTCCATACGTGCGAAAACTATTTCTTGTGAACATCCGTTGGCCGTTGCCCGAGTATCTCAAAGCGCCACGGGACTGGATCTAATAAATGAATCAAGAATGGTATGAATTCCTTTCGCA
>JAEQML010078480.1:0-12424 GCA_016904865.1 Pissodes strobi | reverse complement strand
AAATACGATAAAATTTAATTCGTAATAATGGTGGCGCCATCTCTCGATACAATTGTAGCATTTTTCTATAGCCTATGCCCACTGAGCGTCTATTCGGAGTAGTTAGGTTTATGGTAAAGCAAACCACATAGGTAAGTAGAGATATTACATTTTTACCTGTGAAGATACTACAGGCGCCTGTACTGGATGAACTTCGTGAATGATGTTGGTAACTTGACCGGCCCCAGTCGAAAGCTGGGCTTTGAGAAGTGTATTCTGATCTGCCAGTTGGGTGCTGGTTTGCTGCAACTCTTCTACTTGTGCCTGCAATATATCGACTTACTATATCGCATACGATTTAGTGTCCACGTAAAAGCATATTGTATATGAAAAAACGTACCTTCAAATCGTCATACTGGCTCTGCAAATAAGCGTACTTCTTCTGCGATTCGTGCAATTTCTTATCCTGATCTCTGATCAAGTCCTTGTATTGCAGCAGCAGCGCGTTCTCATGCTCGCTCAAGCTCAACTCGGAAATGCCATTGGAGAGGTCCCGTTGGACTCCCAGGGCCTGGATTATTAGTCCTTCCATGGCTTTGAACAACTTACAAAATTCGAATTCTAAAAAAAAACATTTTAACAGAAATACATCAATTTCCATTCCCAAATGTCATTTTATATTACATGTAGTTACTTGAAAAGGATGGACTTAAAAATAGATCTTCTAAAACTGAAAATAAGTATTAATAAACTCCTATATGTTACAGAAAAACTCTCAGCCTGCTTCTATAGCTTGTATAGTAGTGAGAGCGTCTCCTTTAAGTGTTTTCGTATTCCCTGCTTTTTGGTAGATACTGAATACTAGTCGAGTTGATTATTTGATTGATATTTATCGATGATTTATCTTAAGAATGATTTAAAATCTATATTATCTTACCTAAAAGTAATTCGCTAGAATGTTTAGCCCTGATCTGAGGCTGCTTCGCGGCCCTCGCGTACAATTCATGTCGAGATATTTCGTTCAACTTTTTACAATAAGTTTCCAGTCCTACCCGTTTTTCGATCAGTTGCGACAGGTTTTCTTTGGAATAGTTTTGAACGGAATTGTCGTTGAACAGCACACACAATCCCATTATAAAAGAACATAAACCTAAAAAAATATCTCCGTCTAAATTTTTCATTGTCTTTTTGTAAAGTAGTGAAATTATGTATATATTAGTCTCATTGCTGGTCTAAAATATGTGATTCTAGGCCTAGTCTTCAACCAATTTTTGCCATCAAACGACTGATCTGTTATAACGCCAATGCGTGAAAACACTACGTAAAATAAGGGGACTAGAAGAAAGCTACTTAATTAGGGCTAGTGATCTTCAAAATAAGCTTCAATAGCATCCTTTAGTTGATCATTGCACACTAAGGCCCATAATGTAAGCAGACTGCATGACTGCAGACTCTTTTAAGGAAGTGAAGACATTCTAAGTGTTTTAAATAACATAAGATCAAAGGCGTTTGGGTCAGGACAAACTTAATATTACGTTAATTTTAGGTTGCTGCCCATTCATAGTTTCGTTTATTCGACATATCGTGAATGTATGCATACAAAAATCCTACTTTCCTCGCGAATGGAAAATGGCCAAAGTAATTCCGTTGCCAAAGATTAAAAATCCAACTAATTACGAGCATTTACGATCCATCTCTATTCTGTCAGTTTCCTCAAAAATTTTAGAAAATTGCCTTGAAAAACAAATGCAATACTTCTTGTGTAAAAATAATATCATTCCCGAAAAACAGTCTGGATTTCGTGCGAATTACGGCTGTCCCACCGCTCTGAGTGATGTGACGGATGACATTTTTGAGGAGGTCGATCACCCCAGTTCAGAAATAATCGTTCTGGGAGACTTCAATGCCCACAACACCAACTGGCTCAAACATCACAACAAGGCCGACAACGAAGGTAGAGAAGCTGAAGCATTTGCCATTAGCTGCGGGCTTACTCAACTTGTAGATGAACCAACTCGAATCTCAGAAAGGGGCGAATTCGCCGCCCTCCTGGATCTTTTTCTGACCACCAATCCTGACCAGTACAAGGTTACAGTTGGTCCGCCATTAGGTACCTCCGACCACAAACTTATTACAACGGTTTGTGAATTGCCACTCATACAGAAGGATCCACCATTGCCACGCAAAATTTGGCATTACAATTCTGCAAACTGGGACGATCTAAGGCAGTTCTACCTAGATTTTCCTTGGCTCGACGTCCGCTTTGCCACTGACGACCCGTCAGACTGCTGCGAAGAGATCATGCAAGTAATCTCCTCAGGAATGGAAGCATACATCCCAAATTCCATCAAGTTACCATCAAAAGGAAAGCCCTGGTTCGACAAAAGATGCGATAGAGCTGTAGGAAGGAAACAGCAAGCCTATAAGTACTGGAAGCAAAATCAGATCGCTGAAAATCGCAATTATTTTATCGAAGCGAGAAACGAGTGCAAGCGTGTGATCGACGAAACTAAGGACAAACACAATCAAAGGATCAGGAATAAACTTTTGCAATGCCCCAGTGGTTCCAGGAATTTCTGGTCGGTAGCAAAGGCAGTAAGTAACAACTTTACAAAAACGTCTCTCCCACCTTTGACGGACGAACGTGGCATCACGGCGGCTACAGCCAAGGCAAAAGCAAACATGCTCGCCAAAATGTTTTCATCGCACTCTACCTTAGACGTGCCCCAAGGCAAGACTCTCCCCACTATACCGAACATCAACACCACCATGGCAGAAGTCAAGTTTTCTCATCGTGATATTCGCAAAATCCTTAAAGACCTAGATACGCAAAATGCATCAGGACCGGACGGAATACCTGCCATCGTGCTAAAGAACTGCGCCAACGAACTGACACCCGTTGTTTCCAGTCTTTTTTCTCTTTCTTACAGAAAAGGGATTTACCCATCCTCTTGGAAAGTCGCTCGAGTGCAACCTGTTCCAAAAAAAGGCAAGAAAACCACGCCCTCAAACTATCGCCCAATTGCCTGCCTCGCTTCCAATAATCTCCAAAGTCATGGAACGTGTAGTCAACCAGCAACTACTCAAGTACCTCGAGAGCAACAGAATAATCAGTGATAATCAATACGGCTTTCGCAAAGTTCGACAGAGTTTGGCATGACGGACTGCTCAACAAACTGCCGTCCTTGGGACTGCCTGCCTCTCTGTGCAGCTGGCTGGCCAGTTTCCTTAAGAACCGATCCCTACACGTTGCAGTCGATGGACACATCTCGGACACATTCACCATCAACGCGGGCGTGCCTCAGGGCGCAATACTTTCATCAACTCTGTTCATCATCTTTATTAATGACCTGCTGATGGAAACGAATAATCCTGTTTACAGTTTTGCAGATGACAGTACCCTTGTCTCCCACTTTAGATCAGAAAAACCCTTACCAGCGACTGAGACTCATCACCGCAGACAGGAGCAGATTACAGCAATTAATCAAAACCTGGAGAAAGTTCAAACTTGGGGCGACCGAAATTTGGTCCAGTTCAATGCAGCAAAGACCCAAGCAGCAACGTTTACTAAGAGGGCCAATACAGCGGGCCCTGACATCACTATGGCAGGATCGACCATTCCTTCATCCTCGTCAATCGGGCTGCTGGGTGTTTCGGTCAACAGCAATATGTCATGGCATGACCATGTTGCTAACACCGCAAAATCAGCCTCCCAGAAGCTTGGTGCGCTATTTCGCAACAAAAAACTCTATACACCGCAGCAGTTGCTCTTGCTGTACAAAGCGCAAATAAGACCGTGCTTAGAATATTGCTCACATATCTGGGGTGCCGCACCAAAGCATACCCTAAAGCTGCTGGATTCCATTCAGAAGAGGGCTGTGCGTCTCGTCGGCGATCCGGAGTTGACCCGGAATCTGAATAGTCTGGAACATCGCAGACATGTGGCCGAGATGTCTCTGTTTTACAGATACTTTCACGGCAGATGTTCCCAGGATTTGGCCCGCATAATCCCGCCCCTGGCAACTCCTGTCAGACAGTCCCGACAGACAGCACCAGTTCGTCGTACAACTAGAAACACCTAGAACATCTGTAACGCTCAGTTCCCAAATAAATACAAACCTAATTTACATAAATATACAAGTTTACAATAATCTCCAACTTCACAAAAATCTCCAAGTTCACAATCGGTGGTACAGCCTTTAGTGCAGGAACAATGGCGGCCCCCAGCTTTTAGACAGTGGAGAAGGGTCGTGGTGAGTTATAACATAAAGTACTATTTAACATTAAACCGTTACTTTTAATAATCCATCTTTAGCAAATATTTATATATTAATTGTCATAGCTACATATACAAGAAATTCTTCTTGTAGCAATTATTTTTCTTATTTAATTCAAAAGTATAGTCACCAATACGGAATATACACTTGTTATTTTTGTTTAATTGGGGTGATATTTCTTTTTGTTTCCCCTTCCAAGTTTTTCAATAGGTTACAGCAGGGAGGAGAGCAATTCGTGGTTATTGGTCGAATCTCACTGAAGATCCAGCATCAGGGCATGGCGATAAGTTAACCGCGTGGCGCTCAGGCATTATAACTCACCACGACCCTTCTCCACTGTCTAAAAGCTGGGGGCCGCCATTGTTCCTGCACTAAAGGCTGTACCACCGATTGTGAACTTGGAGAATATTGTGAAGTTGGAGATTAGTGTAAACTTGTATATTTATGTAAATTTAGGTTTGTATTTGTTTGGGAACTGAGCGTTACATTATTTTTGGCGCCCAACGTGGGGCATTGCATTTGTTGATTATTGTGAGACCTTGTTGATTATTGTTGGGCTTTGTTGATAATTGTGGGGCCTTGTTGATTATTGTGGGGCCTTGTTGAGTATTGTGGGCCCATTGTTAATTATTGTCGGGCCTTGCATTGTTGCCATTTTCCCTAAAAATTAGAAAGATTTTTATTTTATTTTTTTTTCTTGCTTTTTGCTTAATTTAAGGTGTGACTAGTATTGAGCTTTATTTTCTAAATCATTACTTACTCTGATATATCTAGATTTGTTATAATATATATACTGATTGAAAACCGAGTGATCGTGACTTTTGCTTATTAGTGTATATGTTGGAATTGCAGGTGTAAGTACAGTGACTGTGAATATATTTTGTGGATTGGAGTGAATATATAGTGGTAGTTAGTGTTGTTATAGTGTACAGTTGTATTTTAAGATTGGTGGATTGTGTATATTTTGATTCATAATAGAATATTCGGAAGTGTTGATTAAAAATGTCGCGAAGAATTGAAATTAATCGGTTGGACAAGGATGAGCTTACTTATGAGCTGACATGGAGAGGCATAGCTATTGGTACCGTGGACGAAATGAGGAGTCGGCTGGCATTAGCAAAGCAAATGGAAAGATCTGGCGAGAGTCTGCATTATCCAGGATATCCATTTTCCTTCCAAGAGGATGCAGCAGCAGTAGCATCTAAATTAGATGGCTTAGTGTCAGTTATTGACTCATTTTCTGATACAACTAAGAGTGGAACATTTTTGAAATGGCAAAGTAAGTTGAATCATGTGTTGGGTAGGATAGACAATATGTCTTGCAATACTCTTGAAGAAACTCACATACGTGGAGTACTGGTAGCCCAAGCACTGACCATGATTGATCAACTTAACAACAAGGCTGCTCTGGCTGATGGAAAAACTAAGCCCATTCCCCCGAATCTTTGTGTACTCCAAGGAACTACACAACAGCCGGTGAATCTCTTGTCTGCGGGACGACTTTCCCCACTGCCTAGTCCTCCAGTTGTAGCTCCTCCGACGCCTATTATGAGTAGTACTCCATCCCCGTCATATTTGCCGCCTGGAATTAAACCGATATTGCCTCATAAGTGGAATATAAAATTTAATGGTGATAGAAAAGGAATGTCGGTCACAGCATTTTTCGAGAGAGTGGAAGAGTTACGTCGTGCCAGAAACGTGGGCAAAGATATTTTGTTGGAGTCTGGAATTGACTTGTTTGAAGGAAGAGCCTATGAATTTTACCAGGACTGCCGAACAGATACACAGACTTGGGATGAGTTGGTTGTAAAGTTTAAGGAAGAATATCAACCTGCTTTTTATGCGGAACGGTTACTTGAAGAGATTAAGCGAAGAACCCAAGGCTCAGATGAAACCATAGGTACTTACATGGCGATCATGTCGAGATATTTTCAACGTCTACAGTGTCCAATCTCGGAAGACGCCAAACTGACGATTTTGCTTCGGAACATTGCACCAGTATATAGATCTCAATTAGGAGCGCTCGAGATAACAAGTTTGTCCCAGTTGAAGACACTATGTAAGAGAATAGAGACGAGAATGCAGAGTGGAGACTATACACCACCTCCCAGGAGAGGACAGACTCTAGAACCTGACCTGGCTTATATAGGTTTGGAAGAATGTGTGGATGAGATTCATATCTCAAACCCCGGGCCAAGTGGAGCCTCTGGACAATCTCGGGAGATAATCTGCTTTAAATGTCGCAAACCCGGACACAGAGCTATAGGATGTGCAGAGCAGAGGAAGACCGTATATTGCTATGGATGCAGGAAGGAAGGCTTTACAAAGAGGAATTGCCCTACCTGTAATTCGGGAAACGGAAGACGACCCTCTTAGGTAGTCGGCCTAAGAGTCGGTCGAAGCAGTCCTCCGACTACAGACTCATTCTAGACTTTGTTCTCGACCATGCACAGAATGATGAACGACCATACTTAGAGGTTGACATCCTTGGATATACATTTTTAGGTTTACTTGACTCTGGAGCTTCGAAGACGTTTGTTGGACGTAAAGGATGGAATATACTGAAGAAGCTGAATTTGCCTTTGAATAAAGATAAAAAGACTTGCTGCACGGTTGCTACTGGACAGCGCACGGAGAGCATAGGAACTGTTGAGATACCAATACGCGTTAGGGATCGAGTTAGGATTATTGAGGTATCGGTTCTGCCGGATGTGCAACACTCATTGATCCTTGGTTTTGATTTTTGGATATCTATGGGCATCGTACCCGATTTAAGGCACAATGAGTGGCATTTTGCAAATGATGCAGAGTTCCTTGGCTGTCTGGAGGGTAAGGAGCTTCAGACTGTCCTGACCGATGAAGAAAAGGTTCGGTTAGACAACCTTGTAGCAAGGCACAAAGAACTGATGGGCACAGATATCGGTTGCACTAGTCTTGTCAAACACAAAATCCTTACTAAATCAGAGCCAATCAGACAACGAAGTTATAGGGTGTCACCCATATTGCAGAAGTGTATCGAAGATGAGATTGATGAAATGCTTAAGTTGGGTATTGTGGAACCTTCTAGCAGTCCCTGGGCGTCCCCTGTGGTGGTAGTGAAGAAGAAGAACACCGATAAGGTTAGGTTTTGCGTAGACTACAGAAAGCTTAACTCTGTGACGGAGCGTGATAGTTATCCGCTGCCTTTGGTGTCTGAGACTTTGGATAAGCTCAAGGACGCAAAATACTTGTCTAGTCTGGATATAAAAAGTGCATATTGGCAGGTTCCAATTGATGAAGCGTCCAGACCATTAACTGCATTTATTTGTCACAGAGGGTTGTTTCAGTTTCGACGAATGCCATTCGGCCTACATAACGCACCTGCTACCTGGCAGCGACTCATAGACCAAATCCTAACAGACTTGGCACCGTCGGTTTTTGTATATTTGGACGACGTGGTAATAATATCCCAGACATTCGAAGATCATGTGAAGATATTGGAAGAGGTTTTCAAACGACTCCGAGAAGCAGGAATAACCGTAAGTTGGGAGAAATGTCAGTTTTGCAGACCCGAAATGAAATATTTAGGATATGTGGTAGATAGGCGTGGTCTTCATGTGGATCCCGATAAGGTTAGAGCTATGTTAGAGCTGGATAGACCGAAGACGGCAACGGAAGTTCGGAGAGTAGTTGGAAGCTTCTCTTGGTATCGGAGATTTGTCCCAGAATTTTCCTCCATCATCGCCCCAATCACGGCGCTTACTAGGAAAAATAAGAAGTTTAGTTGGACAGACGAATGTGAGGTGGCCTTTAGAAAAATTAAGGAATTGTTGGTAGCGGCCCCAATTTTGAGCTGTCCGGATTATAGTAAGGAGTTTGTTATCCAGACCGATGCGTCAGGATATGGAATTGGAGCAGTGTTGACACAGCCGGACGAGAAGGGAGAAAAAGTGATTTGTTACCTCAGCCGGTCCTTGACCAAACAAGAAAGATTGTACACCACGACTGAAAGAGAGACGTTAGCATTGGTTTGGGCTATTCAGAAGTTACGCCCGTATATAGAGGGTATACCATTTACAGTCATAACTGACCACTATAGCTTAAAATGGCTCTTAAATTTAAAAGATCCCACTGGACGTTTAGGCCGCTGGGCATTGAAACTCCAAATGTATGACTTTAAGGTACAGCACCGTAGAGGTCGAGAGCTGGTTGTCCCGGATATGTTATCCAGAGCGGTACCTGTTATAGATAGTATTGAAGAAGACAAGAAATCTGAGAAAATCGTTTTGGACAAGTGGTACAATAAGATGAAGGATAGAGTGACTAAGGATCCTTTGAAGTTCTTGAACTGGCGGTATCTGGATGGCGTGTTATATAAGTATGTTAAGCAAGAGTATTCGGAACTTTCTTCGAATGAAGACGTGTGGAAGATTGTGGTACCGAAGGAAGACCGATTGGCCATCATCAGGTTGGCTCATGATCCACCCACTGCAGGTCATATGGGCGTATACAAAACACACTCGAGACTCTCTGAAAAGTACTACTGGCCAAAGATGCGTCAGGATGTCGCTAATTATATTGGGAAATGTTCCATCTGCATGGCCCATAAAAGTGATCCTCGTGGAACTAAGGACCACATGGTATCGCACCCCAAACCATCCAGACCCTGGGAAATGGTGTCAACAGATTTAATGGGACCATTGCCTCGATCGACGAAAGGGAACTCGTTTATATTGGTGGTTACGGATTATTTTAGCAAGTTTTCGTTGGTTTTCCCTCTTCGTAAGGCCACATAATCGGTAGTGATTAAACGTATCGAGGAGAATGTATTTCTTGTATTTGGTGTTCCTCGTGTTCTTTTGTGTGATAATGGACCCCAATACAGAAGTGCGGAGTTTAGGAAGTTTATGGAAAAGTACGATTGCACGATAAAGTTTAATGCCAATTATCACCCCAGAGCAAATCCGACCGAGAGACAGAATAGAACCCTAAAAACAATGTTAGCCATGTATGTAAAGGACAATCATCGGTTATGGGATGCGAATATCCACAGTATTGCTTGTGCCTTACGCACAGCTCGACAAGAAGTTACCAAGGTATCGCCATATTTCGTAAATTTTGGTCGTAACATGTGTCTATCTGGTAAAGATTATCCCAGAGATGTTGTAGAGCGGAATGGAGAGGAGGATAGCACTCCGATGAGCTCGCGAAATGAAGCCTTTATGAAGTTGTACTCAGATGTTAGGAGACGGTTAGTGGATGCCGGTGAGAAAGGTGTTTTAAGATATAACCTTAGAAAGAGAGATGCTGAATTTACTGTCGGACAAAAGGTGTGGAGAAAGAACTATGTAATTTCTGATGCTGCCAAACACTTTTCAAAGAAACTAGCTCCTAAGTACGCGGGACCCTTTGTGGTGCATCGAAGAATTTCTCCATGGACGTACGAATTAAAGGACGAAGACGGAAAATTCCAGGGAGTCTGGCATCTCAAAGACCTAAAAGGAGCATCTTATTTTCCGGATTAACCACTGGGTGGTTAATCATCTTGAAGCAAGGGGGGGATTTGTAACAGGCTACGATTTCATATTATACAAAAACCTGGTTCCTGACGGAATGGCGAAGGATCAAAATAAAAATTTACGTATGTGGTACCATAGTCGACTAAAATTGATCTATTTCTGGAGGGAAAATAATCAAACATCATATTATTTATTAAAATAGACTACAAAAATTTGATAATCACCACAATAGGACTAGTATTGGAAAAGCATGGAACCCAATCCATTAAACTAGGTATTCTAAAGCAGATAGTTCATATTTATGTCTTGATCTATCAAAGGCACATGCTTTCTTTTGAACGAATTAACTTTACACACACGATATATTGTTGCAGCTGGAACCACAAAGCTTCGTTGTATATTGGTATTTTCCCCTTGGTTTTGTCCTATTATGCTGTCTTTCTAAATGGAGAAAGAAACCCTTCTTCTAATCATTTGGCTTGGTTTCATTATTTCAGTTCGATAATACACCTTGATGGCCATCCACTGTATTCGGCCTTGTTAATTATGGTTTTTAATTGCTGATTCGAAGTATTTTGGAATCAAGAATATATTTTCGCCTTTCTTGGAGGGTTGTGTCTAAAATAAAACAACAGTGATAGATTGTTTACAGATTAGCCGAGTAATTGGAGTTTGGACTATAATGCATGCCGAGTTATATTTTAAGGTTATTTAGGGATATCTAACACTGTAATTATAACTTACTTTTTGTACACTTGATGGTCATTCTGTGGTAATTTTCTCATTGATTTATACTTGATAATATATTGTTTTGCTTAGGTGATTGCGGAATATTTTCATTCGACATTGACGTTTGGTAGAAGTATGAAGTATGTCATGTCACTCCGGTTTTAAACCATAGACTACACGACCGGTGGAATGCGCATCGGATCCCTCCGTCGGTATCGATTCGAGAACCACTCTAATTCGCGTTGCTTTTATTGTAGGATTTAGCTATCATACGCTTGAATTTGCTGATTATATTGGATGGTATCAATGTTTAGCCCTCTACGCTTGCATATTGACGCGGTATTACACGGACTCTCCATTATTAAAGTTCGATAATATTTTAGCTCGGAGTAGATTCTACCCACGCGAAGGAAATTGGTCTATGTTTCACATAATCTGTGGAGGATAATTTTGGTGGTATAAGTGACAGCTTTCTGGACAAGCGCGTGGCCTTCACGGTCGACACGGTTGCCAAGTTAATGCCTTATTTGGCATAATGCTATTAGTGGCGCGTGTTGATTGTAATTTTAGACTGCCGCATAACGCGTGGGTTATATATTCCCACCAAGCATATAAAAGTATATTCTAACTGATTTAAATCATTTCGATAATGAGTCGCTTTAGCGCTTGTTTTAGCGAATCCGATAGTATGACATCAGAACTTTCTAGTACTTTGTCACAAATAGGGACGCTTCTGGCAACATAGTATGTTGGGCCGGCGCGATGTTAATTCTGCTAGCCTCGTCATTTTCGGAGCAAGCCAATTTAGTCTTTATGTGATCTTGAAGGAACCAGTAGGTTTCAGTGCCGAGCTCTCGAAATTGGGAATTTTCGTTGAGATACTGATATTTAGTGTGAAATATACAGTGCCCTAGTTAGGGGATTATTCAACGAAGCCCTTGAGCAGGATTGTGGTCGTCGATGGTTTCTCGTCTGATGGATGATTGTAGATGAAGGAAGATTTGTAGATTCGACCACCTGCACCCACGTTTGGGGATTTGATTTTCGAGAGCTGCCACATACTTGAACCCCGTTTAACATCTAAAGGTATGTTGTTTGAGTAAATTTGATACAGATATTGTTTTGATCTGTTATTTGTTGAGGTTGCGTACCTGTTTCCTTCATATTTTGGCTTGATCACCGTGCTAATTTGCCCTATTTGTTTCAGGGGTTTCAATTCTTGGATTTTCAATTCTTGGATTTTCAATTCTTGGATTTTCCTGTTTCTGTTTTTCCGGCTTTTTGGAATTTTAATTTTTAATTATTAGTTCCATTGTCCTCTTACGTTCCGGTTTCCTACCTGGGTTTCAAGACTGCATACTGAGACTCCTCTGACAACACGTGGTTCCGGAGTAACCGTCAATTGACTGCGTGTCTCGCTGTCTGATTCAAGCCTGAACGCATACGGAGTGTGTCTCCTCGACCTTGACGCTCCAGTGATTCGACGAACACCTAGATCCTGGATGAACTCACTGTTGGCTTGATAACGTATCAGATAAGTCTTAATTTAGGATTTTATATAGTGTATTTTGGGACTTTTATTTTATTTCATTTTATTATTGTGTTTTATTTGATTGGTGATTTAGGGCGAATTAAATTAAATTTTCGGATGAATTTGCTTAATGAAAGTATTGATGGTATGACTTGATTTAAAATATAGTTACCTTCAAGTTATTTGGGAGTAACGAATTATTCTCAATAGTTAGCATATGTATACTGGATTATCCAGCTAATCCGGATAGTTTTGGCGTGTTATTAATTCATTTCAGCGTGTCTTGTTCGCGTGTTTTACTTCTTTTCAGCGTCGTATAATATAAATATTTTTGAAACTGTTCGCATATAAGCATAGCGTATCGACGCGTAATCATATAGATTTGCCTCTGGTACTGTTACTATTTAATA
>JAEQML010078479.1:0-12427 GCA_016904865.1 Pissodes strobi | reverse complement strand
TAGTAGCATAAAAATTTCTCAAAGTTTTGACAAACGGGGGGAGATGCGACTTTTTAATCCCTTATTACTTTCCCCAGAAGAGTGTGCAAAATTTGAGAATATGTGTGCAAAATTTGAGAATATGTGTGCCAAATTAGCTGAACATTATGGTATAAGAATTTTAAATTTTGTGACAGGCGGTGGGAAAATGCGCATTTTTAGTACCACACAACTTTCCCCCGAAGAGTGTGCAAAGCTTGAAAATAGGTGTGCAAAATTAGCCAAATCGAATGGCGTCAAATTGTTTAAATTTTGCAACAGACGGGGAGAACGGTCAAGTTTGTCTGCCATTTAAAAAACAGCTCTAGTTTTCCTTGTGTGGGTGTGCAAAATTTTATTTACGATGTGCAAAATTGTGCAAAATGTGCAAAATTTTGATTTATTTATTTTTAAAATTTGTTTAATACGGGGGACAAACTTAACTGACTCAACGTATGCATAGTAACCAACCCGGCAAAAATATATCTTCAACTCAGCAGCAAAGTAAATTGACTGACTTGGCTGAATTCCTAGCGTCACTACGAACCCTCGGCTATGAACTATTAGCCTCGGCAGTTCATCTACTACTTTGCTGCCTAGTTAAACAATTCCGGCCTATGTCGATAATAGCATCTTAAAATTCAAGGATCATAAGGCCACTAAATGTCACATGAGCTCAACGAACGAGTGTGATAACTAATCATAAGAAACAAGGCTTTTATACCATTTTTTGTATTTCGGCCCAATTTTTATTTTATTTTCAAAATAAAAACTAAAAATCAGGTTATCGAATTTTTATTTTTAATGTGGTAGTACTGCTGGGAATTGTCAATTCACAGCAGTATCTGTTTTTCCTTGAAAATAGGTTTTCTCTTAAATAAGTATTATTAGGCCAAACATGCACGTTCACGTACCTACAGGAAAATCAGAAAACATATAGACACAAATATATTAAGTATCATATAACAAGAACCACCATAAGGCGGCCTTTTTGGTACATGTGAGTTATAGACCGGAAGTTAAATGTGTCTCTAATGTAATAATAAGAAACAACTATACATCTGGCAATTTATTTTCCTACTTTGGCCATTTTCATGTTTGCAAACGGTGTTTCATTTTGAGCGCTGAATATTTAGCGTCATTATAATAATAATTATAACGTATGAGTAGCGAAGAATTTTATCTTTTGCTATTTATTGGATAAGTGGACATATAAACCACGAAGTAAAAAATTTGGCCTGCGAGTCGGTAGGGCTGGTGTGATAATTTTATTAGTGGTTCATGTTTAATGATGCAACTCAATTTAAAATTTGTTCGATACTTAAGTTATACTGTTTTTAATTTTGGCCATGTATTATGATATGAAGTAATTTTTGACAATGCAAATAAATTACAAAAGAAAGCTTTGGTTTTTGAACATTATGTTTCATTTCATATAATTAATTGTGAAAAATGCAAGAAAAGGGTTTAAACGCTTTTTAAGAAGAATTATGAATATTGAGAAAAATGTTTCCGAAATTCTAATAATTTTGTCACAGGGTAAAACACCCAGTTATTGGCAGGTTAAGCGGCTTGTTCGAACACTTTGGGCTCTGTAGTTCATAAAAATCAAAGTAGGTTAAATATGGCGTGGATTACAAAATTTTTAAGTGTAAAGCTGCGGATATAAAAACAAAATTTAAATAAAAAGTATCAATTTATAATTTAAATTTAATGTTTTTTCTTTAATGTGACATTTTCCAGTTATTGGCAGTAATATCTAGTTATTGGCGTTAAAAATTACCTAGTTATTGGCATCAATCTATAGAGATTGGCAGCATATACTAGTTATTGGATTGGCATGCTTATTAAACCAGTTATTGTCTTATCGTAATGTTGAATATTTTAGGATGAAGGATTTTTTAAGGTTTTAAAAATATTGTAACAGGTTGGTATAAAGCAAGACTAGGTAGGTAGGTACCTAGATCTTTATTTTTATAACACAGTTTTGGTGATCTTAAAAAATAAGAAACTCAACTAAACTAAACTTGTAAGAAATTAAACATGTAATCAAAATATTATAAATGTACCTAGCTACGTACAATAATTTAGCTACATATTGAATTTAGGAATCTAAAGACGAACCTTACATTTAAAAATTCCCGTAATGTACCCAATCTTGTTCGGCACTTGGCATGATATGCACGTGAGCACATTTGGCATCTTATACAATAATTAAATAAAGAAAAGTTTAGCGTGCAAGAGAAACAAAGTCCTTTGTTCCATATAACATTATGGCTGTAGATGGGTCACTAAATTTATCTCTAAAGTTTATAGGAGCAATTGAATCGGTACAAGCAGAAAGGGCACATGTGATTTTTCGGTCATTTTCATCTTTTAACAAAAATTGAGTTATTTTACATCAACGAATCGAAATACGTAAAAAGGGTACATGTCAGAGTTCGCTATATGATACAACCAATACAATATTTACACGACGTTATGCATAAAGGGAACATGCCACCGACAAACATTTCTTCGATACTATTCTCCTTTGGCCTACCACCAATTGTCAAGATAAAGAAGAAGACGAGGGAAACCTTGAAACATATTTTTTTGCTTTTCAGTTATAAATAAAATAATATTTGAATTTATTAAATTTGTTTTTGTTTTGAATAAAGGGCACATGTCACTTTTTTAAAAATGGTCTGTATATGTTAAAAATACATTTAGAAACCTAATTATACAATAAAAATATTGGCAGTTATCTTTTGCAATAAATCAAGTTAAAATGAATAATTAAAGCTAGCTATGTCAAAAAACAGTTTTTTTTTCATTTCCCAAAAATGTGTTTTTTTTTTACATGTGCCCTTTCTGCATATTATATGGATTCAATTGTATTCATTTCCATTAACCTTAGATTTCTTACATGTTTTAGCTTTTTTCCTTCGGGGTTTTATTTCTGGATATTTTAAATTTTTGGTTCTTTTTCCATTCGAACATTAATGTCAGTGACCTCGTCCTCAATCTCTTCAGGGAAGCCCAAGCTTAAATCTATATCTATATTGTTGTTGATATTATTGTTTTCCCCGATAGTTTGAATCAAACTTATATTTTTTAGGTGTTTTGGTTTAGTAATATTTTCCCCTTTTTGGACAGCCTTAGTATCATTAACAGTATTTGAGGTTTTGGCTTTTGGGTCTGGTTTTTTATTGACCCTTTTTTTTTCTTTTCGCTTGCGTTCCCTCTCTTCCTTTTCTTTTTCCTTTTTTTCCTTTTCTCTTTGCTTATCTGTCCATAGTTTTTCCCAGCCACTTGATGAAATAACATAGGGTACTTTTCAACCTGCCTTTTGTTTTTCCGTTCAGGTGTTCTGGGCCATATTAGGCAATCTCTTAAAACGGAAACTTTTGAGCTATGAGGCTTATTATTGCTCATAGTTGGCTGGCTCAATTCTTGTGCTGTGATTTAGAGTGTCAACTTCAGTAGTTTTCTCTTGCTCAGTAATGAAGATTTCTTTAGATGGTTGGGTTGATCCCTCCAGAAAGTTTTCCATAGAAGAGTAGATATGTGGCCTTTCCACAGTAGGTTTCGAAATATATTCAATTTCTTCTGGTTCAATGTAACATGCTTCAACATTAGAAGAGGTAATTAATATAGGCATGTTATCTATATCTTTCCCAGTAAATACATGACTGGAAGAAAAATCAAGCTGAATGATAGTAAAGAATCTTCGTTCTCTAATGTTTTAAACTTCTTATATATTTTAATAAGTATTTGGAAATTGTCATCACCATCTGCTTCCTCGTTATTATAACTTTGTAATTCCTGTAGTTTTCTTGGTCCAGCAACATCGCAAAAATCTTGGTTTTTAAAACCGTAATTGCTGTGATTTAAGTTATCATTCTGTTTTTGTTCGTCGCTCATATTTTCTTTTCCCAAGCATTTGGTAAAGTCTATTGCGCTGGGGTTGAATGGAAACAAACCACAAACCCTAAAACCATTTATGTGGATATTGGTGGATTATTGTAAACTTTGGATGGCTGGTTCTAACATAGGAGCAAAATGTTGTTTGTTTAACTGCACTAATAGATTATTCCTTCTCCACTATAATACAGCCTGCTTCCATTGTAATTTAAGTGGCTTGAAACAAGCAACATCCGCGGGTTGTAATATTCTTGTTGCGTTTGGATACAACGCCATAAGAATTATAGCCAATTTGGTACATAAAGTAGGTACTTATCTCATATGTTAAATGGGTTTTGTGGCCCTCAACAAATAGGATTACAGGTCTCTCGGACTTCATCCACCCATTATCACTTGTACCTATGCCCCAATTATCTGGAACAGTAGCACCAATATTTGCTGGAAGGCGTTTATAGGGGAATATTATCATGGGTGGTATCATTGAGCCTGATGCGGAAAAAGAAAACATTACTGTGTTGATTTTGCAACGGCTTGATCTACTTCGTATGCATTTTTCGTACCTTTGGGGGCCAACACTTTGTCCTCCTTAGAGCAGAGTAAAATGCAGGTCTCATCACCATTAAAAATTCTGGTTAAATCTAGGAGAATGTCTTCAAAGTTGTTGATGTGTAAACATCTTACGCGGCGGTATGAGGGTAAATCTCGGTAAATGCGACGGAAGTGAGGGACGGAAATGTGGGGACGGAATGTGTAAACCGATTCTAGCCGCTAGGCGGTATTATTATACAATTTTAGCATTTAAAATCGTCTTAAACGGATTTTAGTCGATCAAAAAGCATATTTTAAATTAAACGAACCGTCCAAAATATTATTTTTATTATATTACATTCACAGTGTATTTGGATCCATAGCACAGCTTATTTTTATACAATTTTACCATTTAAAAGCGTTTTTAAATGGATTTTAGACGATAAAAAGCATATTATTATTTTAAATTAAACGAACTGTCAAAAGTATTATTCAGATGCCCAGACGTTTAAAACAATATTATCACAGCCCTCTTCTAAAATTTGAAAAAAGTTCGTTATTAACTTTCCCAAATCAAAGGATGTCGGCCCAAGATTAATAGGTAAATAAGCTGTATCCATATGTTGTTATTCCTGGTGGCATTAGATTTTCGTGTCGAATTTGTACAGTGAATTAATCCACTCCGAAGCTGCCAGTATAAGTAAAAGAATCCTAACCAATATTATAGATACGAATGTAATTGTTTTTATTCTATGAAAAAGCTAAAATGTATAGATAACGGCCATAGCGCGTTGAAAATACCAGTTTTCCTTCCATCACTGAGGTTAAGCAACGTCGGGCGTGGTTAGTACTTGGATAGGTGACCGCTTGAGAACACAACGTGCTGGTGTCATTTTTTACAACCGATGTCGTTATAGGATATGTTTACACATCAGTCTCGAGTACCAGCAGACTCGCTCAATTTTTTTTCTTTAAGGTAGTTTTTTATCTTCGAAAGGCAGCTTCTAATAACCTTTTTCTACAGCCGCGCGCAAAATAACTAAATACTAAATTCAAATGAAATCGCAAAATCGACGAATGCCGTGGATCCTTATTTTACACTCTAGCGCGAACATGGAAAAGGAAATTCTCACTTTTTTCGTCTAGTGTGCTGAATGGTCATGGAAACCTAAGATAAATAAATGACAGTCGTGCGTTTGTTACAGTTTGTTGCTGGCACTCCTGTTCTAAATATGCTCGAAGCCCGAATATAATATGTCAAAACTGACGGTCATTTGCAAATTTCAGAATACGTATAGAGAAAAATTTGCATTTAATTTTAAAAAATGCGGCTGTAGAAAAAGTTCTGTGTGTTTTTCGAGCGCAAAGTAAGATTGCCGTTTTCGAAAGATTACTGCGCTCCGCTACGCGTCGCGCAGTAACATTCTTTCTCAAACGGCAATCCATTACTTTGCGCTCTAAATACACAAATAACTATTTTCGACACCTTAGTGCTTGATGGTGTATCACCTTCAGGGGTCCGGTGAACCAGTAAAGGATGTCTTTTCAAAAAGGCTTCGTACTAATGTTATAGGTCCATGGGTGGGTTTCTTAAATTTGTCCCACATTCGGTACTGAAGTGTCTGTCGTGGGACGTTATAAGTGTCTGCGGCCTTGCTTTTAGGCATGCCATTATTTACAGCCTCAATGGCTTTTTGAAGTGCCTCTTCATTGCAATACTTCTAATTTTTCTTTACTTTAGGCATGTTTATTTATTTTTTTCTGCAAAAAATATATAACAATTAGGATAATTTAACATTTCTTAATATTATAAAGTGCCGATAATACAAAGAGCAAACTTAACCAAGGCGTGCCCAAAAAGAAGAAAAAAATACTTTTTATAAACATAACCTTATTTTTTTTTTAAACCGACAGGAATTTAACCCCGGGCCGCCGTATCACAGGAATAGCATCTAGCCACTGAACCACCAGAGCACATCCAAATAATTCACTGCACCATAAAGACATCGGTAAACTGAAGGCTTATTAGGTGCCGTGCTAGGTCTAGCTCTAAATTAATTAGCCCCTACAGCTATTCAAGAACCGTGTCAATCAACATCTTCGCACACACACCGCTCGTCTTTAGTGTGTGTTTGTTATTGCCGTAAAAAAATACAATCAACTAATAATGCTCTAAAAAATCATATTGTGCTGCAACTCCCTCAGATAATTAAAGCATTACAAAATGTGTTTGAAATATTTAATCTTTCAAGATAAAAATGAAACAGATTTTTTTGTCTTGTATTAGTTCTAGCTCCGCTTGAGGAAATATGAACGATATGCCTACTTCTCTTATATAAGTAATTTATAAATAAATATTGAAAACATCGGAGCAATGGCTGAGATCCAACTTGTTAAATTATACCTACTTAAATACCAAAGAAATGGAATAGTTATAATGAGATATTCTTTTATGCAATGGCGTACGCTCAAGCTTTGTTTTTAGCTGCATAAGTGATGCAAGGTCGATGCAAGATTGAACAAATCCATATGATTCGTTTTGACAAATTAATGTCTAAGAATGAGCTTATAAGTTTCAATACCTTTCAGCTGAACAAATTAATATAAATAAAATTAATAATAAAATAAAAGTTGGGGTATGAAAAAATATAAAATGAAAATTTGGTCAATTGTGTTTTTCAACTTAAGACTTCATGGTTAGCAATCAAAACCGAAGACGGCTAACATTCTTGAAAGATGTAACACAACTTCTTTGATAAGCGACCAATAGAGGCTATTTAATAGCGAAGTTAATATGTAATTTGCTAAAAGGGCGACTAACTTTATTAGCTAAAATTCCAATCATAAGATCTACAACTTTAAGGACTTCCAAAGTTGCCGATGAGGACAATAAGATATAGTTATAGAAATTTAGATGACATTAAAGTGATTAATCGAAAACTAAATCCAACAAAAAAAAATTAAAATATGCCAGACACATATTGTTATTCGCATAATAATTAAAATAATATTTTTTATGCCACACTAGTCAATATTGTGTTTTCATTGCTTATATACCAATTACATAATAGTGTCCTTTATGCCCGTGCGGGCATAAAGTCCACTTTCTGGGCCGCGCGGGCATAAAGACACAAAAAAAGCAGTTTTTGAACTTGAACTTGGAAATTGTTATATAAACATTAAAGGCAAACTATAAACAACGAGAACAATCAACGGGAGCGATTTTCAACCTTAAGCATGCAATGATCATCACTTTTTAATATAAATACACCCCAGGTTAGCTATACAGCTGCCTTCGGGTTCTATCCGCTCTTAAAGTTGGCTATATAGCTGCTTTAGGTTCTACTCCTTTATTCCATACCAAACTTGGAACCGGTCAGTTATTTGACGACTGCTAGGACCAGGGGTTTCACAGTCACCGTAGTAAAGTCAAATCAAGAAGTTTGTCAGAGTTCTGAGAAAGACAAGTGTCTAAATAGTCAGTTAAACAGTTTAGTGAAATATTTTAGTACTCTTAAATAAGACCCAACTCTTATGAAAAACTATAATTATGAGACAGTAAACAAAGACCTATAAACAATAACTCAACTCGAGAAAACATGCGCACCTTAGTAATCGAGTATAATAGAATCTCACTTTTCTGACCAATAATCGTTGTTAAAGTTTTATCTTAATACATTGTTATTGTTATAAACCAAGCGTGCTTACTTTATCATCTCTTCTTACCCAACGTAACTCGGCCCCTGCCTACCTCAGTTACCCCCCGGCACGCTAATCATGGCGTGTCTTCACGAATAGAACATACAGTGGCAGATTAAGGGAAGCGTTGAGACCCCGTCTTTGTACTAATCGCGACGCAGCTCTTCTCTGAGAAGTTATTCTTTTAAAAACGCGATAACCTCCTTAAAGCTATTCGTGACAATATTTAGAATAAAAATTACAAAATATGAGATTAACTACTTAAACATTATTTAGTGGAATTCACATAAAACTGGCAATTCTGGAAAGATCCGGTGATAGTTAGATTGCCTGCAGGAAACATTGATTCAAGTTTCTCTAAGGCAAAGCCAGATCCAGAAGGTACGCCTGCCAGCATCCTCGAATCCTAAGTTTTTGAAGATATACTGTCCGCTTAACATCCTTCAGCAACCGACGTACTCTTCCATCAACCATGGCACTTCAATGTAATCATACTGGCCCCAGCCTCCGCCAGAAGAGTTGTCGATTCGCCGCAGACAGTGACCTGCGTACTTGTAAGGGGTCAACTTTCGCTTAGCTGAAATCAGTTATGTAAGAAATATTTGTTCATTTAGTATAGAGCAACCTACCCAAATACAAAATCATAAAAAAAATTCTGCGGAAATGCTTCATTTTAATTTTTTCGACTCTAGAATAACTGAAATCAGTTACATGAAAATATGTTTTTGTTTTACATTCTAAATATATTTCTAAACATAATACCCCAAAAAACTTCTTGCGGAAATAAGTCATATTCATTTTTTGAGTTAGTTTGGGTTAGCTTTGGTTAGTTGCGTAAAGAAAGGCTTGCGCGAAGCGTAAGCCTTTCTTCACGCAAGCATAGGCGAATCAATTTCGGTTAGATTGGGTTAGCTTGGGTTTGCTTTGGTTAGTTTGGGGCAGCTTTGGTTAGTTTGGGTTAGTTTCGTCTCGTTTAAGCCACTACGCACTTGCGTGAAGAAAGGCTTTCTTCACGCAAGCCTAGGCGAAACAATTTCGGTTAGCTTGGGTTAGCTTTGGTTAGTTTGGGTTAGCTTTGGTTAGTTTGAGTTAGTTTGGATTACCTTTGATTAGTTTGGGTTAGCTTTGGTTAGTTTCGACTCGTTTAAGCCACTACGCACTTGCGTAAAGAAAGGCTAGCGCGAAGCGTAAGCCTTTCTTCACGCAAGCCTAGGCGAATCAATTTCGGTTAGATTGAGTTAGCTTGAGTTTGCTTTGGTTAGTTTGAAGCAGCTTTGGTTAGTTTGGGTTAGTTTCGTCTCGTTTAAGTAACTACGCACTTGCGTGAAAAGCCTTTCTTCACGCAAGCCTAGGCGAAACAATTTCGGGTAGCTTGTGTTAGTTTGGATTAGCTTTAGTTAGTGTGGGTTAGCTTCGGTTAGTTAATGTTAGCTTTGGTTAGTTTCGTCTCGTTTAAGCCACTACGCACTTGCGTGAAGAGAGGCTTTCTCTGTCAAAAAATAAAAATTACGAATTTCCGCAAGGATATTTTTGTGTGTTTATGTTTAGAAGAATGTGTGAAATGTGAAACAAAAGTATGCATTCATGTAACTGATTTCAGTTATTCTAAAGGTTATAATATTCTATTAAAACATTAAAATTATATATTTTCGCAATAAGTTTTTCGCGTGTGTATGTTTAAAAAAGTCTTTAGAAGGTAAAGCAGAAATATGTTTTTTTTATCACTGGTTTCAGTTATTCTAAAGTTGAAAAAATGAAAATAATGCATTTCCGCAGAAAAAAAAAATTCATTTTGTGTTCAGAGAGGCTTTCATTCGAAACATTTTTTTTTATATAACTGTTTTCAGCTAAGAGAAATGTTACCCCTTGTAAGGATCACTCAAACCCATTTTTGGGTTTTTCCAAATATGTTTTTCCAATTGGCTGTATATTACAGCGGCTTTGTCTATAGATCAGAAAAAGTCCACAACCACGAGGTCGTAAAGACATGCAGTCTCTTATCAGCTTCAAACTGTTCATTTCGTATTCGTCCACAATGGTAAAAATGCGCTTTTTATCGGTTTTTGTCTCTGGTGCGTTTACCACAAAAACTGATTTTCTATCTTCTACATGTGTAACTAGCTTATTAATAAGTTCTCGCCGTCGACATCCACCAATTACACCAAAATGCAACTTTATGCATTAAAAACGTCTCATTTGGTGCTACATAAATAAATTTTAAAACATTTCCGCTGGACAGAACTTTAGACTTTTTTTGACTGGTATCCTTTTGACTGTTGCTTCAAATATTCGCTTAACTTATAGCAATTAGCGATGTTAATATTCTTATTTACCATTAAAGTCTTCTTTATCATTAAATATTTGGACCATAAGGAACTCGGAGAAAATATTTCAGCGAGATAGCCGAAGTAGCACAGTTTCATTAATATGTTCTACACAGTTTTCTACCATCCAGTTTAGTAATTTCTCATATTCTTTATTGTAAGCATCTCTCGACTTCTTCGGTAACAAACTTTGTGTTGCTTTCTCTGCTTTTTTTGAAATTTCGTCGGGAATTTCAAAACTTTCCTGCATTTTTGACTTTTTAAATTTGACATCATTTCCCTAGTAGCGATAACATTATTACCATCATTGATAAATTGAAAATGTTTTTAAGCTCAAATAATTGAAATGAATTCGTATTTTTTTAAATCATTACATATTGTGTATGCAATAACGAACTAGTATGCCATAAAAGTTTGTATGCACCGCGGGTATTAATAGATGTGTATGCCCTCGGGCTTAATACTTAATACTCTTGGTACATAAATAACTATTTCAAATACAAAGAACACACCAGTCCCATGCTTTGCAGAAGTTCGGCACCTTTTTGAACCTTGCTGTGGAAGAAATATTATCTAAGAAAGTAGAAAATTTATTAATAAATAAAATCACTATTGATAAAGGAATACAACACGGAACATAAAATGGGGAAACTAATTAAAATACAAGAAATTCCCTTTTAGATCTTAGGGTTTTTAGATATTTTATAACTAGCTCAAGCAAGCTTTAGTGTTTCTGTTAATTCAAAATAAAATACTTGACTTTTTGTTACCACTTATTTTGAATTGTCATAAAATTGTATCCTATTGCAAAGATGGAACGTTCTCTACCTGACTAACCATCAAGGAAATTACCGTTCTTCGGCTCTCTGCTCTGTATAGTAAGTTCCCAGTATAACACTGTTTTAAAAAAGGTAAATATATTTTATTAAAATAGTATTGGTTGTCATTGACAGGGATGTCCGTGTGCACTTATATCCCGAGGGCAAAAAATTAACAACAATATTTTAACTTATATTGTAAACAAATATGTAAATTGATAGTATTGCAATTGTATAGTACGTACTAATCTTGGATAATTTTCCTTATCGCAATTATTTTCTGAGCTTTCGTTTCTGTATCGTCCAACCTCTCTCTGGAATTTCTACACCCTAAATGATTTTATTTCAAACAATTATTTTTTTTCAATAAATTTAAAATTTTCCGTTTAATACTGTCTTGCACCAATAACTTTAATTATTAGAAACTTGATTTTGAAGTTAATTTGAATAAAAATATTTCTACGGCTATGTCTAGGAAATCAGAAGAGGAACGAAAATAATTTGTTTTGCAAGCACATGCTCGTCTTATTTATCTAAAGAGGCTGTGAAGTATTTTTGAATAAATCGTGTTGTGCGTTTCTTTTTTACGCAACGAATCGTAATGTTTTCCGTCTACCTACGCATCATTTCATTATTTTAACAATTTTGAAGTCTTTATTCATATATCATATACCTACACCAAGTTTATGAAATTCCATCAAGGCAAACAGTAAATCAAGCTGGATTTGCCTTTCTTCTTTCATTGATAAAACAATAATTATCAACTTTACCAGATAATAAAATGTGGCCGCTTTAGGTTGGTACTTTCAGAAATGCCCATGTATAGAAAATATAGAATATATCAAAAATATATATTTAATTAGACAATGTGTTAATAGGCTTTCAACTCACTGGGGTGCAGTTATAATTTTTTTGAACCATTTTCTTGGAACCTAGTTTTCCGTACTTATGTGATATTACAAGAAAGAATCTTTGGGGATTTGGAGAAATCTTGATCCACAGCTCTAATGGGTACTTTTCAAAGTTGGAGAATATTAAAGTTTCTATATTATATTCAATGGGAAAAGCTAAAGGGAATAACATGTCTCGAAAAATCATATCAGCGCAAGGAAGCATTTTAACTTTATTATTTTT
>JAEQML010078478.1:0-12428 GCA_016904865.1 Pissodes strobi | reverse complement strand
ATCCGGCTTGCATACCATTCCCCTAAAAATATAGTAACTTCGTTACACACCCCCCTTTCTTAGAGAAAAATATTTATTCATAAATATTTTACACCTAAAACTAAAAAAAACCTAATTCGGATATTTATACAAATCAAAAATTCGCGAAACGAAATGGCCTCTTCTTCGGTTCTTCCTCCGGTGTCTGGGCATCTCATAGACGGGTGTACATGAAGTGGGTTCTTATGCTCACGTCGCGTTCAGGTTTTTCATCGGGTCTTCGGGGCCACTGGATAGTGGATCCCTAGTCCAACCGGTCAGCCAGATTAGTGGCTGAAGGAGTACTGGGTACGGTTGGACTCTTACCAGTATGATAATTGACTTACATACTGGTGTCATGAGCCGGTTTAAGGTCCTTTATATGGATGTGTCTCAACTTCTTGCCGGAACGGTCTTTGCGGTCATAGACAACGGGTGAGACGACCTTAATCACAGTGTATGGTCCTGAGTATTTCGGGGCCAGTTTGGCGGCGAAACATTTGACTGCTGATGACAGCGGATTCTCTCTTCGTAGGACTTGTTCACCAACTCGACAGCGCCATTCTCGACGACGCAAGTTGTAGTGATGGCTCTGTACGGTGAAAGCTCTTCCTAGATTAACACGGACCAGTTCATAGACTTCTTTTAACTTTTGAAGTCGGCCGGTCTGGACAGTAAGCTGTTGGTTATCTGCTTCGGCTTCTTCTTCCTGTCGGTCATGGTTATCCGTCACGCTCCGGTATAATGCTATATATGCTGTATATAACTGTTGATCGCAAATACCAGATCGGGTAGATGAACATCCCATTTTCTGTGATCGGTCTCGCAGAATTGGGCAACCATTGTCTTAATGGTTTTGTTGGTGCATTCTACGGGATTGGCTTGCGGTGTATATGGTGGTGTCAATCGATGTGTGATACCCATATCACGTAGAAGTTCCTTGAAGCTCTGTCCGGTATACTGGGTTCCGTTGTCGGAGATAACTGTGCGAGGACACCCAAATCTTGTAATGACTTCTTCGTAGAAGGCCTGACTGACAGCTTTGGCGGTGGCTTTCCGAATTGCACGACACTGGACCCACTTGGTAAAATGATCTTGAAAAACCACCATATAGTTATTCCCTTTCGAGGAGCGGGGTAATGGGCCAACTAGATCGGTACTGACCGTTTCCCACGGTTGGGTATTTCTAGATGGTTGCATCTTACCAGGCGTCATTTGTTGGGCGGTTTTATAGCGTTGGCAAGACGGACAGTTTCTTACATACGTTGCAATATCTCGGAACATGCTCGGCCAGTAATATCTAAGTGCGATTCTGGCTGTTGTCTTAGCTATTCCCAGATGTCCTGCAGTTGGTCGGTCGTGGTTTTCTTCCAGAACTGCTTTACGGGCTGGCTTAGGAACACACACTTTCCATGGATCAGCTAGGTCGTTTTCGGTAGTGTCAGACATATCCCAAAAGTGACGGTATAACCTGCCATCTTTGATACAATAGTCGGGAAAAGCTGGCGGATCATTTTCTACAGCTGCCTTTTTAGCGCTGTACCAGGTACATGGGATGAATTCCTCCAAGGTGAAAATTGGATCTGGTTGGTCTTCAGGATTGTCGGTAATAACCGGATCTCGGGATAAGGCATCGGCCACTCGGTTAAGTACTCCCTTTCGGTATTTTATTTCGAAATCAAACTGCTGAAGATATATGCTCCAACGAGCTAATCTCCCGGATGGACTCTTGATGGAATGAAGCCAACGGAGAGACTGATGGTCGGTGACAACTGTAAAGCGGTAGCCTTCCAGGTATGGTCTCATCTTCTCGATTCCCCAAACGATGGCCAAGCACTCCTTTTCGGTGACGGAGAATTTCTTCTCGTTAGGATTTAAACTGCGACTTGCATAAGCGATTACGTGATCGCCATCTGGTCCATGCTGAATCAAAGCTGCACCTAACCCATTATCGGATGCATCTGTCTGCAAGACGAAAGGCTTGGAAAAATCCGGACAAGCCAGTACTGGGGCTTCGGTTAGGCAAATCTTCAGGTGGTCGAATGTGTTCTGCTGGTCGTCAGTCCATGCCCATCGAATACCTTTCTTTAAAAGACGATTAAGTGGGGCAGCTATCTGGGAGAAGTTTTGAACAAAGCGTCGATACCAGGAAGCGACGCCTAAGAATCGTCGGAGACTGCGTAAGTTGGTTGGAGCGGGAAGTTCTAGGATGGCGGATACTTTTTCGGGATCAGTGCAAATGCCTTCGGAAGTAACGAGGTGACCCAAGTAGCGGAGAGATCTTAGACCAAATTGACACTTTTCAGGATTTATTTTCAAGTTAGCACCTCGAAGACGGCGGAATACTTCTTGCAGATTACGGAGGTGTTCGTCAAATGTTTCCCCGAGGATGATTATGTCATCTAAATAGGCGAAGCAAAAAGGATCTAACTCAGGTCCAATAATCCGGTCCATCAGACGCTGAAAGGTGGCAGGAGCGGAGTGTAGTCCAAACGGCATAACTCGGAAGTGGAATAGCCCGACGCCTGGGACAGTAAAGGCAGTGATTGCTTTACTAGCTTCATCCAGTGGTATCTGCCAGTAGCCTTGTTTAAGGTCGATGCTGGAGATGTAACGGGCTCGTCGAAGCTTGTCTAGGATGGCATTGATATACGGTAATGGGTATGCATCCTTGCGTGAGATGGCGTTGACTTTCTGAAAGTCGATGCAAAACCGGTGTTTGCCATCCTTTTTCCGGACTATCACGACGGGAGAACTCCATGGACTGTCGGAGGCCTCAATTATGCCGTCTTCCAACATCTTTTGTACTTCGGTATTAATAATTTCCTGCATTTTCGGGTTCTGTGGTCGGTATCGTTGCTTGATTGGTTCGGTCTGTAGTAGTCGGATCGAGTGCTTGATTAGCGGTGTAGTGCCTCGGATCTCTTCGAATTTTGGTAGCTCTTGATCTAGAAAGCGTTGTAGGCTGCGTTCTTCCTTATCGGTTAGGGTCAGGTTCGGACTGCTGTTGACTTGGCCTATCGGGCTACACATATTAGGAGAAAGCAGTAGTTTATTCTGTAGATAAACTTGACTGGAACCGAGGTCTAGATGGAACAGATGCCGTCCCAAAATGTCCATCCCTAGTACGATGTCAGAAGTCAGATGCGGAAAATAGCTAATCTCCTCGGTCAGTGTGACATCATTGAACTTAAGCGGAATATGGTAAGCTTCGGTTATGTCAATTACGCCACCATTAGCTACTTTTGCACTTCTCACGGGAGCCCGTACTTTTGGGTAATGGTTCCTTCGGCACTCGGTTACGGCTAGGTCTCCTATATATGAATTGGCGGCTCCGGTATCTATGAGAGCAGAAAACGCGGTATTCTGAATATACACCAGGGCGTGAGGACGAATGTCGGATGTAGCGGGTATATGGTCGGGAGGATTCGAGGTTCTACCTGCACGGTGCTGAACTGACCTCGGAATGGTGCAGCGCCGGTTTAGTTTTCCGGACGAGAGCACTGACAGTCTCGGGACATGATGCCTTTTTTTCCGCACCATGAACAAAATAATCGAGCCTTGTTCCTACATACTTGACGGAAATGTCCATTTTCTCCGCATCTCCAACACTGGACTTCGGTATTAACTCTCTGTTGAGGAGGATTGCTGAAACGGTGGATGGTTCTTCTTTGGCGTCCTGGATTGGTTGGTGTGATGTTAGCTGGTGAGTCCATTCTGGTTTGACGGTAAGGAGGTGTGAGCGGAGCCTTGGACTGGCGTAGTTCTTCAAGGAGTAACTCTGTTTCACGGACTACTTTGGAAAACGTGATGATGTCGGTGTAATCGAATTTCCTAATATGCTGTCTGTATTCCGGCAGCAGGTTTCGGTATAACCAGCGTAATTCTTGATCAGGCCCAATGCCGCCATGTCTACGGATTAGCGTTTGCAAGTCGGTTATGTATCGGCAGCTGGCTTCATTAGACTTCTGGAGGCGACGACTAATTTCGGCTTCTAGATTGTCGGCGTGATTTAAAGGAAAGTAGAACGTCCGAAAATCGGTGATAAAATCCTGCCATGTTTGCCAGTTGAGCCGGTTGTTTCGAAACCAGAGGGCGGCTTCATCTCGAAGAAGTTCGGGCATATGCGGCAACAACCAGTCAAAAACAATACTCTGGGAGGCACAGATTTCTTCTAGTCTCTCGATGAAAGTAATTGGGTCATTTCTGCCATTAAAAGAGATATTCCATTTGTGTACCTTCAATGGTTGGGCGGTTGGATTGAGCATCGAGATGGGAGGCGGTGTGACGAATGCAGCCGAACATGGTGTAGGTACGGAAGTAGACATAACGGTAGTGGAAGCGGTGACAAAAGGCGAGATGGTCAACGGAAGATTTATCGGATTTGGCACAGTGGTAGTGGACAGCATCGGATTAGATAATGACGTCTTCGGAAGTGGGACACTTGTCGTCGTTGTGGCGGTAGAGTAGAGAATCGATGGAACCGTAGCCGGTATGGCTATACTTGTCGGCGGGTAGCTAAACGGCTGACTTGTAGGTGCGGGTGTGGCTCGGCCGTCTTGGATGAAAGTAATTAGTCGCTTCCTCAAAAAGTCGGTAGTGCCGGAGGTCTCTAGGCCAAACTTGATTAATTCGGTTATCACAGTGTCTTTCTTCAACAAATATACCCAGCTTACTCTGGTGTCGTTCGAGTCGGCTGGCGTCACGCTGCTGGCGGTGTTTGTGGTCTCGGGTTGACTGATGGTGGTCTGGTCCTTAAACATCTTCGGTCTGTTTCTTGACTTGTTACCTTAATAACACTGGTACGGAGAGAACTATTAGCGGGGTCTCGAAGGTGTTGACTGGTCGACCTCTCGGAAAGAACTCTTAGTGGGATCTCGCAGGTGTTGTCTGGTCGACCTCTTGGAGAGAACTGCCATTATACCGCGGGACGACTCTTATATACGGTCCTCGGTCTATGCTGCATGGTGGGGATGTCTGTTAAACTTAAACTCGGAATGGCGCATCCCCTCTTCTTTCAGAAATCTTGCAGGCGCAGAAACAAAGCGCCGTAACCTAAGACGGTATGAGCAACGGTAGAATTACAAAGTTTGGCTGCGGTATCAGATTAGGTAATGCGGTTTACAGTGACGGTATTGAATTCGGAAAAACGGTTTTGGCACGCCCAGCGTGAGAAAGAGGTGTCGGTGTCGCAAACAGAAAGTAACGGTGTGAAGTTGAACATTATCGGAGTGGTTACTTAGCTTTTCGAAGGAATTCTAGGTTCGGGTTGTCGCATTCCCCTCTGACGGTTAGATTCTGGCATAGTAGCATCATTGACTGCTGAATTCGTAACTTTGGCAATACGGATGGTTGGCGGGTGTGGAGACATCGATAATTGAATTCGGCGTCCTTGATTTAGTCGGAAAAATGGTGTCGCTTCCATTTTGATGTTGCGCCTGCGCACAATGATTTTCGGTTAGAGGGCTTAATACTAGCTTCTTGTGGTTCGGGAACTTCATTTTTACCAAAATATTGCAAACTGAGCGGTATCTTCTGAACCATAGGGTCTACGGCCTTGAAACATCAAAATTTGGAATCGGAAGACCTGGTTTACTCGGAAAAGAGGTGCCGCGGCGGTTTTTGGGTTGCGCATGCGCAGAACGGATTTTGGTAAAAATCGGTATTTCCGGTTGTGCTCGATTAGTACGACATACTTTGGGGCCGGAAAACTAGTATTTTGACAAAAAGATGTCGAGATGTGTATTTTGGGATTTTTACAAGGAAGAAATGAACAGAGAGACCGAAATTTATGCGGAAAAGAGGTGTTACATGAATTTTTGGGTCGACGCATGCGCAGAAGGGATTTTCAGAAAACTGATCATTTCGGGCCTAACTCAACGGACATAACACTAACTAAGCCTAACTTAAATCTAAGGCTCGCCGGCCTTCTCTTAAATCTACCAGGCTCGCCGGTCTGCTGCACGGTAGGGAACCGGATTTCCCCATGACAACCTGTCACCAACTTTTCCAGGCTCGACGGGGAACGCCATCGGATTGGTTCCGCCGTCGGCCTCCTTAACTCTGCCAGGCTCGCCGGCCTCTTAACTAATCCTAGCCTTAATCCTAAATGCTTATAATCTAACGGTCAGAGCACAAACATGTATTAGCCCGAAATGCGGTAGTACTGGAACGTCCATTTCTGCGCATCAGAGTCCACGGTCTGATAGAAAACTGTTCCTCGGAAAGAAATTGTGTGGCGAAGCTGCTTGCTTCTCAGAAAGAAAGTCTGGGAAGAAAGTCCCTAATAAACGGATAGAAAAGTTCGGAAAGAAAGTCCATGATGACGGAAAAAAGTCCTTCGTGAGCGGAAAGATGGTCTTGGAAAGAAGGTCCCTGCTCGGGCGCCAAATTTGTAAAGTGTTTCTCGTTAGGCGCTTCTTTGCTTCTGCATACTATGCTATTTCTTCTGCATATCATGCTATTGGACTGACTAGTTTAACCATTACATCATCCAATGGTTGGTTCTCGGGCGCCACCGCATCTGGATTATAGTGGTAGAGGGCCCACTCCGCACCGGGTTGCTTTTAGACAGTGGAGAAACGGCTAACCAGGGGTCAATCTTGAATGTTCTGCGTGGTTGCCGGCTGCGTTCAGAAATTCACTTGCTTAATCTAACTTAGTACTAGCAGGAAGGGATTTAGAAAGAAAACACACAATTTCAAAATACACCTAATACAGCATCTCTATTTGCCAAAGGGAAATATAAAGAATAGTGATGTCAAAACCCTGATGACCTACGCTAACCTAGCGTTGCAACGAAATAATTATTCTTTACTAATCCAACCTACCTAAACTGAGGTTAACCTAAACTATCAATTCTTAACTAAAAAGTTACTCTAATGCGACTTATGCGTAACCCAAAAGATAAAGAAACGAAAATATTGCCAGAGGGGGGTATGGTATGCGAAACATAACGGAATGACATTGACATTGAGAAGAGAAACAGAGCCGCGATATCAACTCTTAAGGAACGGTACTACTACGACGAAGCTACTTGGATTACGGTATCCACGAGTCCACGGACAGGCACTCGAATGACGGTCCAACGTAGCTCCTCTGACTTGGTCCTGACGGGTATGGATATACGCGGCCTGATGCTTAGAAGATTGGCGGAAACTTGCGACGATAGCGTTAAGGTTCGGATCGTAACAAAAATAAGGATGACGACGATACATAGGATACGGTGCGACATTAATAAACGACCTGACGAGGCTTCCTGCATACATGAAAAATAAATCCCGGATTGCGCGTGCGCGGATACGTCATTGCTTTCCGGTCGTGCTTCGCTACTACGATTATACGCCGTCGTGGAGGCGGTAGGCTAGTTAAGGAACGGGGTAGGTAGACTGAGTGTGAGAGAGAGCTTGTAAAGATAGAGCCGACCGGAATGGAAAGACTGAGGCCGGCTTGTAGTGTAGAGAGAGAGCATGTGTAGTGAAAGAATAACTGATCGGAATAGAAAACCGAGAGCAGCTTGTGTAATGTAAGGAGGTGAGAGAGATGAGGAATGGAGGAAGGTGGGTTGAGTGTGAGATAGAGCTTGTAAAGATAGAACCGACCGGAATTGAAAGACCGAGGCCGGCTTGTAGTGTAGAGTGAGAGAGAGAGAGAGAGAGTGTGTGTGTAGTGAAAGAATAACTGATCGGAATAGAAAACCGAGACCAGCTTAGTGTATTGTAAGAGGGAGAGAGATATACCTACAGTAATACCTATATAGCAGCAGCGAAGGCGGACAAGAGAGGTGGCGACGATGGCGGTCTGCTGAAGGCGGCTGTCATGGCGGCGACCTGCAGGAAGCGGCGTGGGTCTGGCTCAGCTTGGGCGGCTACATTGGCGGTAGTGGTGGTGGTCCTCTGGTCTGCTTAGGCGGCTGGCTGGCTGGCGACGTCTTCTTCGAGAACCCGGGTGGGCTCTGCCTGTTCAGCGCGATGCAGCGCGGTTTTGTTAACTCGACGCGTAGTGGGGGATCACGTCATCGGCCGGCCGATGAGTGGGGACCTTCACGCGCACGGTGCTGCGACGGAGATCGCGACGTTCTACCGGTACCGCGCGAGTACTATGGAAAATGTGAAACCGATTTCCCGGCTTTTCGCGACGGAATATTTTATTGAACTGAGTTTAGAATATTTAAATTATATTTTACGAAAAAGAATGATGTGAATAGCTCGTAAAATAAGAAAGTTAATCCGGCTTGCATACCATTCCCCTAAAAATATAGTAACTTCGTTACAATATATATAATATACATTTTTTTATTTTTTTAAATTTTCTTGGGTATAGGTCTCATTTAAATATATTTCTTTTTCTAAAACATTGACGTTTCGCCTTTCCTAGAAGGCTTTTTCAAAAAGTTTTTATTTTCGGTCATATTCTAAAATACAAAAATAGAAATATCATTAATATGACAACCAATACACATTAACAATGATACATTTGTAAGAACAGATTTTCGTCTTGACACACATGGCAAACAAACATGAAACAATTATCGTTATTTTTTTATAAGTCACAAAAATACTTGGAAATATTTACGTTCTGCCAATACAATTCGAAACAGTAAATTAAAATTATCTTATAAGATACGTACCTTGAAACTATTTCCGAGAATGTGGATTTATTTATTACTTTGTACCATTCACCTATTTGCGTATATTTTGATACTGAATCCGATTAAATTAAATAATATTATTTGTTGGAATGCTCTTTCAGTTTTTGTGGAATTATTGGTGTTAAGGGTCCAATTATTTTTATTATGATTAAGAGGCTTGATACTTTACCCTATAATATTGAAATATATCTGACTCAGATTGTCGATGTCTTTCTTATTATTGACACAATTATTTTATTTTTTTATATGTATCATTTCCTTAATTGTTAATTTATGGTAGCATTTTTCTTGTGTAAGGATTTTTGTATCTTGGAAATTGAAATTGTGTTTTGTGTCTACTTCGTGTTTGTGTAGTGCGGTTGAAGCATTTTTAGTGTATTTGTGTCCATTTAGTCTGCTGTTTAGATATTGTGTAGTCATTCCTATATATTTCTGGGGGCAATTGGAACATGGTATGGAATATACGACATTTGACTTTTTTTATTAGGGATTTTACTTTTTAAATGTGTGTACAGGTTATTTAGTAAGTTATTTCCTTTATGGCAAGTTATGATGTTATGCTTTGATAAAATATGTTATAACATTTACCCTTTTCACCTTTTATTTCTCAAATTTTATTTCGATTTTAATTGAAATTATTTGTATAAGTGAAAGTAAGAGTTAAACGTTCCTTGAGTTACCCTGTCGCTGCTCAGATGTCTTATTGCGGTGGCACTAGGGGTGTGAGTTCGAATTCTGAAAATTCAATTAAATGTGGGCGCCAGATCTAGAGTAGACCGAAAGATAAGAAAAGATAAGATAAATTGTCAGATTACATTATCCATATTAAGACATCAATGTAAGGAAAGTAAACGCAAGAAATAAAAGGTATTCTTTCCCTCAAAAATTTTAATAATAATCTTTGACTCTACTGAGTATCTTTTCAAAATTACATCTTAATTCCAACCACCAATTACACTTGGTACAGGTAAGATAGAATAAGCAATACTTAACAATACTGATACTAGATTACAATATAATGAGATCGTAGTATATGAAATTTTCTTTACGACCCTAATTAAAATTAATGATTCTGATAAGCGAATAGCCCATAAGTTACGATCAGCTCATTAATAAGTCAAAATATTTCAATACATAATCCCATAGTAATCTCGAGTAATTATAATCAAAATGTTTTACCAATTAACAATCTGTACACCTAGGTAAGATAAACTAAGCAGTACTTAAGAAGAACTTCAATCACATATTTTATTTTGAAAATATGTCTAATTGGGAGATAATTTAAGAGAAATTTAATTTATATTAAATTTAGGGCTTACCCTTGAAAATTTAAATGTAGCCAAATAATATCACTAGTTCTGTAGTAACTAGAGTAAAGATAAGTAAGAAACAGTAGTTTACAAAAATTTATAAATTGGAAATTTCCGAGATTAATATTGAGTATGTACATGAGTATTCAATCTCTATAATACATAGTAGGTACTCACTAAAGATAATTATTTTGATTGATCAGATCAAAATCCAAGTAAGAGGCTTAAAGTTAAAAATAGATAATCTCGTTTTGAGATACAGTAGATTAATTTACAATGAGATACATGTACAAAATTTGATTGATAAGATCAAAATCCAAGTTACAAGGCTTAAAGTTAAAGATATATAATCTCGTGTTGAGATTACGGTAAGATAACTGTACAATAAGGTAAATATACAAGATAAATCAAAGGTAAGATAAAGGTAAGATATAGATACGGTAAAGATACTTAGAATTAAATTTTGAAATGTTGGTTTTTCAGTTTTAAAAAGATGAAATAATGAGGAATTGTGCAAACATTTCTAAAAGGTAAAAAGGATCACTTATCTTATTCCAGACGAGAATGCTCAGGGCTCCAAAACGCTTCTTCAGCAAAGTGGTTTCATAACCACGGAGTCATCCCGACCATGTAATTTCCACTTTCCAACCAACAATTACATTGCTACCCACCAGGCTACGATTGGAATGGAACGCGTCCGTGAATCTCCTGATCCTCTCCTATAGTCTCCTCATTTGCCCATATGAATTGAAATTTAGTACTCGAACCAGTTCAAATTTAGGATCCCATCAGAGTTGAAGTTACAATTAGAGTAAAGTTACGTAGGTAGAGTTAAGATTAAATTTCAAGGTAGAATTAAGATTAAACTTCAAGGTAGAATTAAGATTAAACTCCAAGGTAGAATTAAGAGCCTGAAATAAAAAACGAACATAAGACGTCTCAAAATGGCGTCCTCGTGCTGCTAAAAAAAACTCGCCATCACTCAATTAATTACCTGATGTTCGGCTCTCCTTCAGTGTCGGCTAATCCATACTAAAATGCCATTGGAGTCAAAAATTATTATATCCAGCCTAGCTGCTATCAATTTCCAGGGAAATTAACACATTCTTGACGCCGTTGTCACCGCCTTTACACCCTTAGGCCTGAAGGTCTATTCGAAAAGGGACTTTTGCTTCAGCAACAATCGTTTTTATTCACCAAAACTCATAAAAACTAACTTCCGCAGGATGATACGAGACCAACCTACAAAACCCGAGTCGATACGAGGTCAATTCAAATACCACCAACTAAGTAATCACGAATTAACTTCCTAATTAGAAAATTCCGCGAAAAACTCAATCAAACCTCATTCACAAAACATTCTGAATTATGTAACTGTCAAAACAAAGCACCTAGTCATGTCACAAACTAAAGAAAGGCTGTAAAATTAATAGATGCATTGTTAGTTGCCTATCTACATCGCCAACTTTTCATATTATATTGAAGATTCCGGAAATCATATTTGGGATTACAAAAACTGTATGCCTGCAGTCCAGTGGCATAGACAAATCAATTACATTAAAATAATTCCAATGGTATGCTAGATTATATCGAAGTTTGTGAATGCAATAAAATAAATGAATTGTTTTTGGATATTTAACCGCGAATTGCTACAGAATATTCATAATTACTGAAATTGGAACGAGCATATCCAAATGATTGTTACAATGTTTAATTTTTTCTGATAGTGAGTTCGTATATGGCATTGCAATGTATTTTTTCTGTTGGGTTTCTGTTGTTTGTTTTCTAGTTGCGTTTTTATTGTAGAATTTGTGAGTTTTTTGTTTAATTATTTTGGTTATAATTTTTTCGGGAAAGTTGTTTGTTTTTAAGATACCTTTAACTTTATTGAGTGTTTCTGGTCGGTATTTTGGGGAGGTTAAATAGATTGCTCTATCTGCTAACCCTATAATTACACTTATTTTTTGATTTTTTGGATGGTGTGAGTTGTAATTTAAATATCTTCCTGACCAGGTTGGTTTTGTATACCAAGCAGTGTCAATAGTGTTCTGTTTTAGGTTTCGTATTAAAGTTAAATCTAAAAAGTTGATTTTATTATTATTTTCAGTTTCTTGTGTAAATTGTAGTTTCGGGTGGAATGAGTAAAATTTTTCGAGGATAGTATTTATTTTATTATGAGGGATAGCTGCTAGGCAGTCATCGACGTACCGTTTAAAAAATAATATAGGAATGTCTAGATTTTTTATTACTTCCTCTTCCAAAAACTCCATCACCAGCTGGGCGATTGTTGAAGATATTGGTGAGCCCATTGCGCATCCGTCAAGTTGTTGATAAATATCATCTTTAAATTGAAAGTAATTGCAAGTAAGTGTTAAGGTTACTGCTTCAATAAAATCATTTTGAGTTAAAGTGGTATGAGTTTTTAGTAAATTCCATTTTTGTTTCAGAAT
>JAEQML010078477.1:0-12428 GCA_016904865.1 Pissodes strobi | reverse complement strand
ATATATATATATATATAGTTTTAAATGTACCATTACGAGTGTGGAATTACGAATTGTGGCGCGCGGGAGACAGTAATTTAACTAATTATTATACTAATAAAGCTTATACAGCATAATTCGGTTTATGAATTTATATCGAGGGTTTCTCTGCCGTACTCTTTCCCCTTGTGAATTCCAGGCTGAGTCCGGCACGTTTTTCTCTAATAAATTAGGTGTATTAGGAATCTGTGGTTTAATTTACATGACGCACCTTTCCCTCAAATGTCCATAATTTTGTTTTCGTCGAACGAATTCTGAGTAAGTAAAATTGTGCTAGATATAATAATAACACAACGTAGGTATTGGTTTTCTATTTAATCTATTTTGACGGTCATTGGCAAAATAGAGACAAAGCACAACTTATCTCATTCAACTATGTTGAACAGACCCGGGTATGTTATACTACAACGCGAAAATTATCAAAACCACGATATACATATCAAAACGTTAATTAGAAGCTAAAGTAAGTTAATTTGAGAATTGTTAGGCCAAAACAAAATTAAAGTTTACCTGAATTGAAAGTTGCAAAGCTCAAATAAAAAGTTTTTGAAACCAAACTTCGATTCATACTCGAGTCGAAGGCGGGAAAATTATCAAAATCTTAATTACACATTAGACATTTAATTGGTTTGAAAGTAGCAAAGTCAATATTTAAAAATACCTACATACAATTGTGATTAGAAATAAAATACCTAAACAAAATATGCAAGAAACTAACATAGGTTTAGATGCGGGTTAAGTTTCCCAATCAACCACGGTTTATGCGCGGGATATAATATATAACCCCAACTACGTATCTAAAGCTCGGTTGCACAACATCAGTTTAAGCTGAAGTTCAGTTAAACTGACGAAATCTTTGAACCTCCGTTCAATTTACAACTATGTTGTACAATTTTGAGTGAACCTCAGTTCAACTAAACTAGGTTTAATGGAAAAAGTTTACTGGCACAATTTGGCAATGTAGCTCTTAATGCATTCATTGCTGGAGCCATGCAGACAAACTTTAAAAATAAGAGGAAGAATTAGGTTATTGTTAGTTAGATATGCGGGATTTACCGGTGTTCGATGTAAGTTTTATAAATTAAGTATACTTTTGATAGCGTTTAAGCTACGCGATATATTGCAACTGGCAACCCCAAGCACTCGGGCGTCCAATTTTAGCCACTCTGAGGAAAGTATTTTTGTATGCGTGGCAAAAAAATGCAGGTATATTTTAGAAAATGGAAAAGCGACACTGACGGAAACAGACAGAAAGCAAGTTGTTGGATTAATAACACTAAACTCCCTTCCAAAATGGAGGAAGATTTAAGACTGCTCAAGTTCTAAAAAGAAAATATGATAACTTAAAAAAAAGAACAAAACAGAGAGTTGCAGAAGAAAAAAATTATAGGTTTAAGACTGGAGGGAGCTCTAACAAAGAATTTACTTTTACTGTAGCTGAAACATTATTGGAGGTGTTGAGAAACACACGTGTACAGGGAATGCCCAGTGAATTTGGAGAAGATGCAGGTAAGAAAGTGAAAGAAGGTTGATTTTTATAAAAGATAGTGCTATGTCATTATACAATGTGCTATGAAAAACTTTATTTGTTAGCAATGCAAGATGAAGAAGAGTCAAATGAAGAGGAAATTATTTTGGAAACCGATTAGTCCAATTCATTTTTAGACAATGAAAATAACAGTGGAATTGTAATAGGCAGTGTCGAAGAAATTATTACCAGTGATGGAAATACAGAGAACACAGAACCGATATCTTTACCAGGTGAATTAATAAGAATACCTATGATACAATATACACACACCTCTGATGTTATGACTCACCCAAACCAGTAGGAGTTTATGCACACAGTCAACAAAATCATACCTACAAATGCGTACTAAATTAAACTGTTTTCTTTAACTAAAATATAATTACATTCATTGACATGTTGAGTTCATAATAACAATAATAATAATAATAATAATAATAATAATAATAATAATATTTTAGACGATTAACATTAAATTCAAATTGGCCCACATCCACACCAGATATGCTGAAAACTCCCAAAGCAAGATAACTGAAAGCAGGTAGATATGGATTTTTAACAATGTTTAATGATAGACTGGTTATTGGACATGGGCAATAAAAAAAGTACATTTTATTTCAGCCAAAACTAAATGCAATGAGCAAGTTAATATACAAACAAAATTTCTCAATGGGCTAGTGCTTAATCTACCTTAGAAGAGACAAGAAAATGTTATTTGGAAGAAGACCATAATGTGGAAACAAAGTTGCTAGAGGGGCAAAAAGTAGAAATTTAAATTTTTAAAGGAGAGTCACAGAGAAGAATTACAATAATTCAAGATGAGAAAGAAATATTTCTACAAAACTTGAGACAAGAACATAAATTGAAGAACGAAATTTTAGAGCTGGAAAAACTTAAATTATCACAAGAATTAAGAAAATAAGCAACAAAATTAGCATTTGCTGCTTTTTTATTTTATATTTTGTAAATTGTATCTACAATTCGTTTTTGGAAACTCTGACTTGAAGTCATTTTGACTATGTCTTGCTTTAAAGTACTTTAGGAGTACTTCTAAACGAGACAGTCAGAAAGACTTTAAGTTGTTTATACTCTCCAAAAACAAATTGTACTTTGAATTTTTTTTCTAAAATCGATTTTTTTGTACTAGGACACAATGCCATTTTCTAACTAGTTATCAAGTCAAAAATTTTGATTTGAAGTAGACTTAATTAACTACATCGAGTACATCAAGTATAGATATTATTAATGTTACTTTATTCAATATCTCTCAACTCAACTAATAGAGTATTTCATTATCTAATCCAATAATGTTTATTTAACACAAGCTGAATGCTAATTTCAGAGTTGGGTTAGTTTGGGTAAAAATAGAGAGATATTGAATAAAGCCAAGAAATTGTTGTGTTCTAATACTATTCATATAATGCCGATAATTCTGCCCATGGGGAATCGGAATATCGTTAACATAATTGATTCCATGTTCTCCTTCTGGATTTTGTGGAGGATGGGGTTCATTTAATAACATGGCTATATTGTGAACTACAGCAGATGCTATAACTATCGCCTCCACTTTTTACTTTTTTAATCTAATTCCAAATGATAACATCGGGAATCCGCGTTATACATGCCAAACCCTTTTTCTTGTTTTTATCTGGGACCTATTAAATAGAATTTCAGCTCTATTTTGACAATTTTCTAAAGTAGAAATTAAATATTTTTTTACGCCATAGCTCTTATCTCCCACAATGATGTTATTATGAAAGTCGCCCATTTCTAACTTCATTTCCAGCAATGAACTATTGATCATGTGTAGATCCCGGCCATCATTGAAAATTATCGTCCTATTTCGCTACTGAGTAGTTTTTCCAAGATTATGGAAAGAGTTGTGTATATACGCATTTTTGATTTCCTTAACAAATATAAAATATTGAGTAATAGTCAGCATGGTTTTCGTAGCGGTCGATCTACCGAGTCGGGCTGTGCAGAACTTACTTATCCAGTATGTGTCAGATAAACTAGACGGAGGAAAATTGGTAATAACCCTGTCATTTGACTTAACACGCGCGTTTGATACAATAGATAAACGTTTTGTGGTGACTAAAATGGAACACATGGGTCTACGTGGTGATATTGCCTCTTTTATTTTTTCATTTCTGTCGGAACGACGTTTTTCTGTAAAGAATGGTGACTCGGTATCTGAGAGTTTCTCACAAGATATAGGAACTCCGCAAGGAAGCATATTGGGACCCTTACTTTTCTTACTTTTTATTAATGACCTACCGGACCACATAAGTGAGGGTCAGGTCTTTTTATATGCTGCCGACACTAATATTGTTGTATCCGATGATTCTGAAGCTGGCTTACAGGCTAAGGTGGAAGGGGTTCTCGGGCAATTCTCTGCGTGGTGTTCCACTAACAACTTAATGATAAATCACGGAAAGACAGTTGCAATGAATTTAAAAACAGTTAGAAGAGATGCCTGCAACATTAATGTTGTATTTAATAACCATAATTTAAAGTTATCAGAATCCTTTAACTTTTTGGGTTTAACTGTCGACTGTCATTTAAACTGGCAGGAACATATTGATGGCGTGTGTAAGAAAATTAATAAGGGTGCTTATGTTATGAACAGCCTGAAGTGTAGTGTCAATCTTGACACTTTATTCAGTGTCTATTATGCATTCGTATATTCCGCAATTGCATATAATATAGTTGTGTGGGGCCGGGCTTCGGAAGCTAATAGAGTATTTATAATTCAGAAAAGGATTATTAGAATCATGTTTAGTTTATGCTACAGAACCTCCTGTAGGGATTATTTTAAAAAACATAAAATCCTGACTGTTCCTTCAATTTATCTATTTAAAATATTAACCTATATTCATGCAAATAAAAATAAATTTCCAACTAATTCAAATTTTCATTATTATAACACACGCAACAAAAACAGTTTCTCTTTAAATAAACATAATCTATCTTCATATGAAAAATCTCCCAACTATGCAGGCTGCCGAATTTATAACCATCTACCTGATAATATTAAATCCATATCCAGTCTAATTCGCTTTAAGAATAAACTTAAGAAACTATTATTGTCACACACATTTTATAGCATAGAAGAGTTTCTCAATTTCTTATAGAAGGACTCATGACTCACAATGTGTTGTTGTTTGACATGGTATTTTCTTTTAGTATTTCACATGTAAATGTTATTATTTTTTATATAGTTGTATAATAAACCATCTTTTTTTTTTATATATATTACATTATAATTTTTAAGTGAATTTAAGTTAACTTTGTACTAAGCATTGCTATTTAGGTACCTCTGTAATGACGTGTTTCTGTCTTCTAAGAAGTGCTCGAAACTAATAAATATTTGTATTTTGTATTTGTATTTGTATCAACACACCACATCCTGGAACATATATTTTGCGGTAAACATTACCTGTACATTAAAAGAAAAAAACCATTTCGATTTCTATACATCTCCACTTCATCGCCTCATGGAGATAGTATACGTATCTGGGAACAGTCGAGGGCTCCTATACAAGTAGGGGGACAAGCTAAACTATAAAATTCTTCAGAAATCTGTCTCATTTCATCTAATGTAAAAGCCATTTTAATAAATTCATTATAGAGATTTTTTATCGCCGTACTTACTTTCCACATAATTCTGCAAGCTGTACTTTCGTCTATGCCAATGAAATCACAAACTACCTGAAGAAAACTTTCAGTTACTGGTGTTTTGCATGATTCCTATAAATATACTTTATTAAACCCAAATTATACCTATAATTTTAAATATTTTTACCTTTCAGTAGGAGAAAAAATTTGTGGTCCAATTCGATTTAAGATAAATCGAATTCCATTTTTTGACAACTGAAATCTGCTTATAAATTCGTCTTCATTCCACTTTTGGAAGTGATTCTAGCGATACCGAAATCTTCGCACTCTTCGAATCCGTCTATTTTGAACTATAGTGATCAGTTATAAAAAGTCTTCGTCATCAGTAATTGCATCGATATTATAGTCTATGGTTGATTTTTGTTTTTTTTCAAGAATTTCTTTTCGTATGTTATGATTGATGAATCACACGCTCGGTAATCCTTGAACTACCTTTGAACCAAGATGCTAGCAGAGTTAAATTGGACCGGGTTTGAATGACGTTCATACACTTAAAGCCTGTGCAATGCAATCAAAATTTGCCCGTAAGCATGCGCGTTTTCAACTATGCAAACAACTGATGCAAATTTCTTTGCATGGCGTCAAATTATAACATGCGCTAATTTTATTGCACGTTGCATGCCATATTTGGTTAAAATAACAATTCCCAACATAAAAATAAATATATAAATACCCGTCGCGTCATCCGTCATCCGTCATCGTGTCATCTTAAAATTCAAGATATTTTGTATTTTCTTTATTTATCTCTTGTGTGTTTTTGTTTTTTGGGAGTAAATTAATAATTTAAAATTGATACAGTATGTCTCAGAAGAAGGCAATGTGCAATAGGTAAGTAGTCAAATCTTTTTTGGAAATGTAAATAGAAATCAGCTGATTAATGTCATTCTGCGGCATTGACACAACTGCTTGTTAAAATGTTTGCATACATAATTGCGTCTTCATGCAAACAGCGACGCAATAAAATTATTCGCGCGTGCTATAATTTGCCTGCAATTTTTCAGATTGAATTGCACTTAATGTAAACTCCCTTTGAAACCAGTGTTGTACAATCGAATTTTTACATAAACCATAGTTTCTCGTTTAACTTAGGTTGAGCTTAAAATGTACAACTGGGCCTTAACACTTTTTTAATTTTCTGTAAAGCCTAGCTATTGCATATATTGACAACACTAGGGGAGGCCTGATTTACCAATTTATTAATTTCTAGGATGTTTTGGAATTTCTGCAGATTTAATATTCGAATCAGTAGTTCGATATATACATGTGAAATCGGCAGCTTCGCTGAAAAATCAATACACGTGGTAAAGAAAATGCGAGTAGAGAAATCCTAATACTTGTATGATTTTCATTATGCATCTCTGTAATACAAGCGCCATCTATTAGGGAAACGCTCGACCAGTTTCGAAAAATCTTTGGCAATATTCCTGACACCCGATCAATACGGATCCGGGATCGAAAATCACCAAAATATTTCGTTGCTTTCGAGCAAGCTTGGCAAAGTGTAGGTATGAAGTATATAGGATAGGTGGAGCTAATCGTAATAATTTGAATTAATCTGCAATATTTGCCACTGGTAGGTAATTACAGATTTTATAAAGATAAAAGGACCGTTTTATTAATCTCAGCTTTTAATCAAATTTAAGGCTAATAGATACGAATTCCCGCACTGAAAAGGTTTTTTTATGCACAGTATAAAAATGAGTGTTGACTATAATACTTATTGAAGCTAGAAATAAGCTTCTAGAAGCGGGTAATGTAAAGTGCTGTGTTTTATGAGCTTGATACATTTCATAAAAAAGAAGGTTCTTTTTAAAAAATGTAAAAAGGCGTTGAGATAGATATTTCAAGAATTTGGTAGGTATATGTAATTATTCAATTAGGCCAACACAAGAATATTTTAAGCTATAATCATGTGTTTTTCAAAATTTCCAGGGACCTGCGTGTAAGGAAGTAAGTGGTATGCCACCGTTGTTTGTAATTTTTTACAATATTTTTTGCCTGCATCTTGTTTAGAAATTATTTTCCAATTTCATGCCTGCGACTGTTTAGAAATTATTTCCCAACAAATCCACAAAGTGCATACAGATACTTCAAAATAGAGTTTTATCGTACTTTGCCTGCAGAATCTAAACGGCTTAAGTGAAAGTACTGTTTCTTTATTAGGCTAATTATTTTGTAAAGAGTTGAAATTTTGCCATGTTTTTCGAACGTAACGAAAATACTCATTTTTCGATATTTTACCTACCCCAATGTTCTTTAAACGAGAAAAATATTAATATCGTTACGAACAGTAATCCGTAACGCCACGCCTTGAATGGCGTGTAGGTTATATAGCTCAGATAAAATAAAGAAGGCACTTCGGTAAAACAATAACAACGTCTATTGGTCAAAGACTTAATGAATTTATACTATACCCGATTACTAAAACACGCACGTTCTTTCGGATGAGGTATAGTTTGAATTGTTTATAAGTATTATAATAAAGTTTTTTAAGAGCGATGTTGTGTTTTAATTTATGGTTAGGTTTGGTTATCTCATGAGATAATTATGTATTTCAGGTTCTTGGTTTATCTTAATTTCACTCAGCACTTTAAGGCACTATAACTGTTTAACTTTAAAAATCACTTGACTTAGAATTTGGACGGATCTATGGTAGATTCGACTCTAGTACTTTTTGGGAGGTATCCCCCCAAGAAAAACGTTCCTGTAGTAAACTGCACCTGCCGAGTTGGGTCTGAAGATTAGGAAGTGGTTAAAGCAGCTACCACATCCCTGTGGACTGCAGTAGGTGAGTGCAATAGGTAAGAGACAAAAGCCTGCCGGACTGATGGCTCGCTTGACTATTTATATCATAAAATCTGCTAACCATTGCAACTTTAAAGTTCATAATTGTCTGCGCTATTCGCCCGCGTTGTTTATAATTTACTTAACTTGAATGTTTATAAAATATTTTCCAAGTTCAAGTTCAAGAACATGCTGATATAGTATTAGTAGTTTAAACGTTTCTAGCAGTTTACAATATTATGCATTTCGTTTACCTACTATGACTTGTGGCAGTCTACATTAATTCACCAAATGACAATTCGCCAAACAAAGATTGGCCGAATTGTTTGCGACAATTAGCCGAAAATGATAATTTGCCGAAAAGACAATTCGCCGACAGATGATTCGTCGAAATAATTATATTTCAGTGCGTAGGTCTTCTTTCTACATACAAACGAGAATGAAATGTGTGGCACAATCAAATTGTGCAGGATTTTGATTTATATTTTTGCCACCCACCTACAGGTTTTATTATCGGTTAGACAATAGCTGTGTTTACATGAAAGTAGAAATATATTTTCCCTATTATCTTTCGGACCTGTCATAATTACCAAACAAAATCGAAAAAATAAATAAATAGGACCAACTTTATTTATTTCTTTTATTTTTTCAATTATAAAAACAAACCTTTTTCATGCCTGATTTTAAAAATATGTAGTTTGTTAATATTTGGTTAATAAACAATGGAAATTATTGAGATCTAGATTGTCTTGACAACAGTGCCGCATCTACAACTTTTGTGGCCCTAGGCCCGCTTGAGATTACAAACCCCTAGCGGATCTAGGGAATTCCCCTCGTAAGTTAAATCGACAGGTCTGCGCGTTTTTTTTTTAAATATGTAATTATTCGAATCTGTAATTATTGTTAATTTAGCTAATTCCAAGTAACCACAACCAGCCAAACCTAACTAAAACTAACACAAATTAACCTAAACAAACCCAAAATATCCAAAAGTCGACATACGTTAATTTAAAGCGCTATTCACGTGCTTTAATTTAGCTAGTCTAAACCAACCGAAACTTATCAAATCTAACTTAAACTAATCAAAACTAATCCATAAGATGGAAATAGAAATATTGTCGGTATGGAAATGTTTGTTGAAAAAAATTGTAATATGCTTGTGCAAGTTTGCAGAAAAAGTCTAGAAGCTTAGCCGTTTTAGGTAAACGAAAATTTAGCCTATAATCTCCTTTATTCATCTGACGTAATATTTTTGCTATACCGAATTTGTGATACAATACCAATCAGTGTTTTCACCAATATTTTTAATGATTTGTCTTCGCTTCATATTTTATTGCCAAACCTATATTTAGATAATTTATTGCGCATTTTAATACGTGAATTTACGTATCAGTTCTGTGCTAAATTTATGACTATATTGATATGTAATTTATGCATTTTACAATCTAAAGCATCTATGTTCGTATATAATTCGGAATATGTATAAGTTAATAAATTAAATGTTTGTTTTTACTTAATTGAAGATGCCTTTTTGATAAAATAAATAATAAAATAACACTGGGGTAGCTTAATTTAGTATAAAATCCATATAGGGATTTCCATTTTGGAATGAAGTGGTGCAAGTCCCTGTCCTACCTTACTTTATTATGGCCATCAATATTTTTTATGAATTCACCTGTTACTTCCTGCGACGCGTCGTACTAAAAGTCTCGAAATAAATCTAAATTCAATTCTATTTTCTCTAGCGAGACGAAAAAGGAAATCAACTAACCTATTTCTGAAGATTTATTTAACTGCGTGCCCGTATCCAGAGGGATTTCTTGTTTGTCTCTCTAGACGAGAATATTTCAACTCGTTTCTTTTCTTTTTTCACTTTACATTGCGACTTTGGAATATGCATAAATTAATAAATTAAATGTATGTTTTTACATAATTAACGATACGTTTTTGATAAAATAAATAATAATATAACACTGGAGTTGTTTAATTTAGTATAAAATCCATATAGGTATTTCCATTTTGGAATGAAGTGATGCAAGTCCCTGTCCTACCTTAACTTATTATCATATGCTATTAATATTTTTTATGAATTCACCTATTACCTCCTGCGACGCGTCGAACTAAAAGTCTCGAAATAAATCTAAATTCAATTCCATTATCTCTAGCGAGACGAAAAAGGAAATCAAGTAACCTATTTCTGAAGATTTATTTAACTGCGTGCCCGTATCCAGAGGGATTTCTTGTTTGTCTCTCTAGACGAGGATATTTCAACTCGTTTCTTTTCTTTTTTCACTTTACATTGCGACTTTGGAATATGCATAAATTAATAAATTAAATGTATGCTCTTACATAATTAAAGATACCTTTTTGATAAAATAAATAATAAAATATCACTAGAGTAATTTAATGTAGTATAAAATCCATATAGGAATTTCTATTTTGGAATGAAGTGATTCAAATTCTACCATACTTTATTATGGCCTTAATATGCTACTAATATTTTATATGAATTCACCTGTTACCTCCTGCTACGCGTCAAAGTAAAAGTCTCGAAATAAATCTAAATTGAATTTCATTACCTCTAACGAGACGAAAAAGGAAATCAGCTAACCTATTTCTGAAGATTCATTTGTATAAATTAATAAATTAAATGTATGTTTTTACATAATTAAAGATACCTTTTTGATAAAATAAATAATAAAATATCACTGAAGGAGTTTAATTTAGTATAAAATCCATATAGGAATTTCCATTTTGGAATGAAGTGATGCAAGTCCTACCTTACCTACTTTATTATGGTCATTATATGCTATTATTATTTTTTATGAATTCACATGTTACCTCCCGCGACACGTCGAAGTAAAAGTCTCGAAAAAAATCTAAATTCAATTCAATTATCTGTAACGAGACGAAAAAGGAAATCAACTATAGTTCTGCAGATTTATTTAACTGCGTGCCCGTATCCAGAGGTAATTCTTGTTTACTTTCTAGACGAGACTGACGAGACTATTTCAACTCGTTACTTTCCTTTTTTCACTTTACATTGCGACTTCGGAATATGTATAACTTAATAAATTAAATATATGTTTTTACATAATTAAAGATACCTTTTTGACAAAATAAATAGTAAAATATCACTGGAGTAGTTTAATTTAGGATAAAATCCATATAGGGATTTCCATTGTGGAATGAAGTGATGCAAGTCCTACCTTACTTTATTATAGCCATAATATGCTATTAATATTTTTTATGAACTTACCTATTACCTCCTGCGATGCGTCGAAGCAGAAGTCTCGAAATAGATCTAAATTCAATCCCATTATCTGTAACGAGACGAAAAAGAAAATCGACTAACCTATTTCTGAAGATTTATTTAACTGCGTGCCCGTATCCAGAGGGAATTCTTGTCTACTCTCTAGTGGAGACTATTTCAACTCGTTCATTTTCTTTTTTCACTTTACCTTGCGACTTCGGAATATATATAAATTAATAAATTAAATATATGTTTTTACATAATTAAAGATACCTTTTTGATAAAATAAATAATAAAATATCACTGGTATTATGGTAGGTAATATAATTTAGTAAAAAATCCATATAGGGATTTCCATTTTGGAATGAAGTGATGCAAGTTCTACCTTACTTTATTATGGCCATAATATACTATTCATATTTTTTATGAATATGATGCGTCGAAGTAAAAGTCTCGATATAAATCTAAATTGAATTCCATTATCTCTAACGAGACGAAAAAGGAAATCAACTAACCTTGTTTGAAGATTTAATTAACTGCGTGCCCGTATCCAGAAGGATTTCTTGTTTGTATCTCTAGACGAGAATATTTCAACTCGTTTTTTTTTTTTTCACTTTACATTGCGCCTTTTTTCCGCTATGGCAAAGTGTTAATGATATCATCTTCAAAACGCGTTACTGATGTTGATTCCATATTCCATGTACATGCTATTGACCAGGTGTGTTAAAAATCTGTTCCTTTTGTGAAAATTGCTCATATCAGATCTGAAATATATCACCCTATTTCTGATTGTTTTCTCAACTTTGACGCCCTGTCTAATAAAATATTATATTATAATATAATAATAATATGTTGATAGGCATTTTATGTCGAACATAGTTCAATAAGGCTTTTTTGAATTTTTTGCACCTACTTACTTAGGTTGCATCCTGTATATATTAAGCACGTCTATTTTTCTAGATGTCTAATGATGGTCAAATATCTAATGCTGGTGTCGATATATCGATATTGATTTTTTTAAATGTTCAATATTAGAATATCAGTAAAATATACTAAGCTCATTCGATAATAGTAGTATCGATATATCGATTCTGGTCGTCCATCGATATTTTACTATTAGTACCGACGTTCTATCCAAGCTCATCT
>JAEQML010078476.1:0-12429 GCA_016904865.1 Pissodes strobi | reverse complement strand
GAAAGAAGTGGAATATATGAAATTGGATGTATGGATTGTAACCAAAATTATGTTGGGCAAACAACTTCTTGCTAGTCGATGACGGATTTCAATTAAGCTATGTTGTACATGTTTTTTATCTCTTCTATTGTATACCGTGTGCGCATTTGCAATTGTTCCATTTGGTTTTTCGCTGTAGACGACCAACTTCAAGTGATCCCTCAAATTGAAATCATAAGGCATTCGGCCGGAAGAACGGGTCGGCTATTCCATCGTACCTCTCGTTCCATCTATTCATCTATCTATCAATATTGCACATCTCCATTAGGTTTTCGCAGAAACCATCTTGTAAATTGTGATATTTAAAATATTTGAGATTACAAAATAAGGAAAATGAACAACGTTTTTATCGAATTTTAAATGATAAAACCTTTTATAGCATAAATCTGAAGCTACTTTATGCAAATTGGAGGGAGACAATGAATTCCACTGACGTCAATTTTATTGTTTCAAATATTATATCAAATTGTACTCAAGTCATTGATGAAATATCATCCATCAGGGTACTTTACATGAAAAGTAATAATGTACTTTGTCTTAAAAAAATATACTAGAATTTTACGTAAAGTTCAAAAATTAAATAAAATTGATAGTATTATATTTAAACAAACAAAGTTTCCATTGTTATCAGAAAAACGGTAAGTCTGACAATACTGCTGACACTGGTTTTGAATTCGTAAGCTAAATCCAAAATTTAAAAAAACACATATTATCCCTTTTTGAGATATTTAGCCGAATCCAGACTTTTAGCTTACTAGATATAAGATATGAATATAACATTGGATGTATACAGGGTAATAGAGACGAAACGCAGATTAAAAATTTGCAGTTTTATGTTAACTGACATTTACAAGTCCTATAAAGAGATTATTTAATAATATTTTTGAGTAACTACAACTGAGTTTTGTTCACAATACCAAAACAGAATTTTTGCGCTCGTGCATTTCCATAACCATGTTAGCAACATCAGGAGATGGTTTTCCTCTTCTACCAAGTATGGGAGAATAGATAAATCAAGTGTTGACGAGCAATCTTTTGACAATAATCATAGAATAACAATTAAAGATTTAACAATTAATTCATAATATAACTGATAGGAGATTATTGGACGCATATGAAAGTACGGGAATTATTAAATGTAAGTATAGTTTATAGAATTATAATCAGTGCATTGTATTGGTTGATCGAGCGTGAGTAATAACATCCCAGGATTGGTTCTTTTTGGTTTCGCTTGATTAAGCAAACAGTATAGAAAAGAGATAGCAAACAGTTAGTATAGAATAGAGTAAGGCAGATTATAGTCTTAATCATCTCCTGATCATGCTAATATGGTTGGCAAAACGCGCGTCGAGTGCAAAATAGTATATTAAGATGCTAGTTTAAAATACTATATTTTTCGCACGTGCACGAAGTTAGGATACAACCCGCTTGCGGGGAGTTTCCTAACGTGCGAGTGCGCTAAATGTCTTTTAACGCAATGGCTCACGTAGGCAGTAACGCGCGGACACTAGCGTCTTCAGACAGCCGTCTGTTTTGATCTTTTCTTGTGACTTTCGGCGACTGGCCGAATGTCGGCAATAATTAAGTTGTAATTCATTCGAAGAAGGGGGATTCTTTGTGAATGTATTCGCGGAAACACATGCAAGCTGCTGTATATATATTACAATAAGTAATATTTCACTTTTAAAATTTTTTTACAAATAAAAACTAAAAAAGAATTGAAAAAGCTTGGCACTGACGGGGATCGAACCAGCAACCTTTACATCACAAACACACTATCGATCCACTGACCTATCAGTCGGTTAGAAGGAATCCAGCGTACCGCGAACACATGGGTAATTCTGCCGATTCGGCCAACGTCGGGTCGCGTCGTGGAAACGACAAGAAAAGGTCAATACAGATCGTTGTCAGAAGACGCTACTCGCGCGGACCGGCTGCAGTTGCGTTCGCTGCAACTTTTTGGTAGCATAATTGACCTTGTAACTCGAACCATTTCGGAGATAGGGATAGGGCACGCACTTTCTTGAAGATCAGCTGATATTCTTGTCCACTCTCTGTCGACTAACAACCTGTTATTATAGTGTTTATGTTTCATATCCCAAAGGACAAGGCGGTTTTGTACTAGACTAATCAACAAATCCGTAAAAGTACTACCCATGTCGTCTAAAAATTTGAATTCCTCAAGGAAAATAGTAACCCTTCGGTGTCCAACTGTCCAATGCTCAATTCATAGATAAATATCCCTCAACTGAAGCGACGACGACCGACGCCGCGTGCGGCCTGATCGGCGAAATCAAACAATTTGACATCTAGTGCCACTCGAGAGCCGGGTGTGCCGCTATCGTCGCGAGAAGCCGTCTACGATACAGGACGTTGCTCCTACCGCATCAGAGCTTCAGAGTTGCGCGCGCATCACATTCTTGACAAAAATGTCTATTACACTTCACGCATAGCCCTCCGCTCGCTTTGCTTGCTACGGGGCGCAACCAGCAGAAGCTAACCCAAGGCATGCCCAAAATGAAGAAAAACTTTTTACACGTAATATTAAAATAAAAAGAAAAACATATCTTGCCACTGGAATCGAACCTGGGCTGCCGTATTGCAGACTCAGCATCCAACCACTGAGCTATGGACCAGTTGACAGCAATTCGCTAGACCCTAAATATATGGTGTTTGTCAACAATGTAATGCGCGCGCAGCTCTGAAGTCCTCTGATGCGGTAGGGGCAACGTCTTCTATTTACGACGGTCTACGTATAACACGTGAATTTCTTGCATTTGTTTGATTCTGCCGCTCGTGCCGTTCGAGCCGGAAGTTCCGCGAGGCGCCGTCCACTCAAGTCATCGCGTAAGACGTGTATTTTATACCATGTTTTCCATTTTGCAAGTTTTTTAATGAAAAACATTAATTTATTCTAGTCGCGTTTAGCAGTTGGGTGGCCATCTTGTTATTTTTGACGTCATTATTAGTATAAATCCCAATCAAGGTGATGTCACAATGTTTGCTAGTAGGCCTTGACATTGAACAATTTTGTTAATATCATAGCAACCAGCCAACAAGAGTGCGCCAGACAAAGGAGTTCTTGTAAAGCGATGTTCTAGGTGTTTACAGTTGTACGACGAACTGGTGCGCTCTTGCCGTCTATCGTGACTGTCTGGCAGGCGTTGTCAGGGGTGGGCTAAGGTGGGCCAGATGCTGGGAACATCTGCCGTGAAAGTATCTGTAAAATAGGGACATCTCGGCCACATGTCTGCGGTTTTCCAGACTATCCAGATTCCGGGTTAACTCCGGGTCGCCGACAAAATGAACATCTCTCTTCTGAATGGAATTCAGCAGGCTTAGGGTGTGCTTTGGTGCGGCACCCCAGATGTGTGAGCAATATTCTAAGCACGGTCTTATTTGCGCTTTGTAGAACAAGAGCAACTGCTGCGGTGTATACAGTTTTTTGTTGCGGAATAGCGCACCAAGCTTCTGGGAGGCTGATTTTGCAATGTTAGCAACGTGGTCATGCCAGGACATATTGCTGTTGACCGAGACGCCCAGTAGTCCTATTGATGAGGATGGAGGAATGGTCGAGTACTTGGTGATACATCCGTGGAAGTGGTCATGATTTTCTTTTCCCCCATTAGCAGTTTGCAAACAATCTTCTTTTTCTCAATAGATTCTTCTATGTAATCTTCCGCCACTGTGGACGAAATAATTATTGTTGTTTAGAACAAGAGCGGAAAATATTAATATTTTTACCGCCAACCTCCTAGGCGTTTCAGCGATATAAAATCCACATCTGCATCTGCAGCAAGAGTAGCAGAAGTACGTCGGAAACGATGGTCTGCATATTCGCTTTGGTTCAGCAACTTTAAAAATGCTGCTCTAATCGAAGGCATCTTCCCGAATGAATGAATGAATGCCGACGCGTTGCACAATGCACAGTGCATTTTCCTTTACGATAAGAGATGAAGATATAATCATGTGGTACATTTTTTGGCCGAAGACAAGCATATTTTCTATACAACTCATCTGGATTGACAACGTTCCCTTCGCACACCACCTGACACGCTCTTTTGATATTAGTCTTTGTATCAGCAAGAGTTACTAAAAGGTAGCTGTTGTCTTTTTGGATGACGTCTTGCACTCGTAGAGAGTGCAATTCTTCTCTTCTACATGCTCCAGAAAGGCCAATGGCAAGAGCAATCTAAAAATCAAATAAAATGAAATAAGAAACCATCTACATATTTTAAAATCATCACTGCAAACATAACCTTAGTAAGTAAATAAGTTTCATCACAAGCCGTGGCCAAAAATTGATCGATCTCTTCTCTGGACAAAACCTTAGACTTTTTAGGCTCGTATCCAACCGAATTCCTCTTCAAAAAGGCAATAACTTTTGGAAATTTGTCAATATGAATATTTTCTTTAACACTTAGCACTGCTTTCAGCATGGAATATTTCGACCAAACTATCGACGGTTTGAACGTTTGTGACTGTAATTTAAGAGATTACTATTTTTATTTAAAAGCCTCAAAATACATCTTGCGTAAGTAAGATCTTGCAAGAGATCATATATATAATAGAGAGGGCAAGAAGTACGTTCAATCGCATGCGGAGTGTGCTGTGAAACATGCAACTTAACATCCAGACGAGAACTCGAGTCCTCCGATGTTACATATTTTCAGTACTGCTCTATGGGGCGGAAGCATGGACCCTTACAGACTCCTCAGCCAAACGTATAGAGGCTTTCGAAATGTGGTGGTACTGACGCATGCTCAGAATATCATGGATTCATCGCGTGACAAATGCTACGGTGCTGGATCGTATGAGAAAGGAACTTGAAATTCTGAACATCATTAAAACGAGAAGGTTTGAATATTTTGGGCATGTCATGAGGAACGAAAAATATCATCTCCTCCAGTTGATACTGCAGGGCAAGATCGAGAGCAAATGAGGTCCCGGCCGAAGAAGAACTTCGTTGCTCAAGAACCTCAGGCAGTGGACAGGAATGACCTCTAGCACCCTGTTCAGATCAGCAGTAAACAAATCTGGACAAACGTGATAGCCAACATCCATAGAGGATAGGCACTAAAAGAAGAAGAAGAAGTAAGTAAGTATTTAGTTTTTTAAATAACTACTTACTTTTTCGTGGAAATAATTTAGCAATACATCTTCATTTACAACGTGTATGCCATTTTCGTATTTCCTTTCATTAAAAGCATCATATTATTTATGATAAATGGCTCCAGACTTCACAGGAAGTAAATCTAACACGATTTCTTTGGCCTTATTAGCAATATATTTCGGAATTTGGAACATTTTAAACGTCATGTGACTCTCTGACAAATTTCGAATGACATGACAAAATTATCAAATAAACAAACTTGTTGCTATGATAGCAATTTCTAAGCTAACTTTTTCGAACATTATGATTTCAAAAATTATGGAAAATTTGCACATTTAAGCGTTCTGAAGAATTTTAAAAAGCGTATAACAAAATTTTGGGAGCGTATGACAAAAAATAGTGTTTGTCACAAGTACCTAAATGAAGTTTTTCTGGACTCGCATCTGCTATTCCGGACTCGGCTAACGCCTCGTCGGGAAACAGCAATTATTCGTCCTGAAAAGCTTCATTTTAGATACTTGTAACAAAAATAACTATTTTTAGAACTCACCTTATCTCAACCAGACCCGGAAATCTCAACAAAGCAGCCACAACCGATGGCATCTTACCAAACTTATTAATGCCAACAGCTTGAGTAGTACATTTACCTTTTTGGAACTTGACAGAAAACCTTTGATGCGGTGTACTTTTTGGACGCAAAGACAGTTATAACAAAACTTCTACTCTGGTGAGTCTTTCTATCTGGTATTTCTACCAGAAACAAATCTTCTTGTTCGACTACGTGTTCACACAACAGATAAGTCAATTCTGCACGTCTACAGGCTCCAGTGACTCCAATTATAGTTGCGACTTTGATTAATGAATAACTACCGTCAGGCGCAATGCTTAAAAGTTTTTCAACATGTTCGTGGTTTAAAACTGTAGACTTTTTTGGTCTAAAACCTACCATTATCTTTTTTAAAAAGACAATCAATTTAAAATGCCTGCTGATATCAACGTTTTTCCCAATTTTTAGTATAGATTTCACCAATGAGTACTTGGACCACGTTGTAGAAGTTGGAAAATTCTTTGAAATTTCTTGAAAGTAAACTAGAAGCACCTCTTCTTGGTCATTAATTACTTTGCGCACTTATTGACTACCACAATAATAAAAATACTGACATATTCTACGTTACTTCCCTTACCATCTCCCACACATTAAATGTTGCGCAAATGTTTCTACTTAAAAAAAATCACAAAGTTTACTCACTGCAGTTGTGTTAATTACTATCCGACATGCTCCAATTCAAAATTACACTATCTCTGCTTACTTTTCCATGCAAAGGTTTCGGGCATGCGTAATGACAAAACAAGAATAGGTAATAGTAGACTCAAAAAGTTTTTTTACCAGCCCGTTTTCTTAAAAACCGCATATATTGTTTTTTTTTGCACTTTAAAATGATAATATTTCTGGCGCAAACGTCAACATGGCACTATTTCTGATTTCTTAAATTATGATTATTGACGTCAGCGCGCACGTGCGTCGCCCGTGGCAGCGCATTGGCCTTCGGAACCGCTACAGTGAGCGGCCAAGGCATACTGTATGTCACGTGCGGCTCGGGGTGATCCAGTAGGGGGCCGCGTAGACTCGGCTCGGCCGAGTGACGCTCTAGCTCCCCTATGTAGAGCTCCGCCTCAATTTGAGCTTCCCCATTATATTTATTAGTTGTAAATTTGGAAACAGATTCCCTGTGATACCCAAAGGCCGCTTCCGGGTCTAATATAAATTCCTCAGGGTCCCCAATATACTCGCTAGAAGTCAGCGGAGGACTCTGGGTTAACGCTCTCTGTTCCTCTGACCTATCTCGATTCAGTTCTAGCACCAAGAGCTCATCTACACTCGGGGGCTTTTGGTGCGCGGTTGCCGTCGACTGAGGGGTTCGGAAAGTCATTTTTTATATTACAATTACTTATGTCTATGTTTTTTCACGGGATGCCAAGTCGTTATCGAGTCGACTACTCGCTATTTATAAGACTTCTCAGACAACGTCCAACCTCTCACTGTCAGTCCGGGGGGGACGAAGGTGGGCCCACCAAAGCCTTCCCCGCTATCCAAGGGAAATTGTAGATAGCAGCCACCACAGAACGTCTGTCAGCAGGAGGCTGAATTCAATACAACACAAGGTCAGTGAGTAATAAATCTGTCTTGGGCAAGAAATTTAGAACACCCTATAGACGTATAGGAGTTCCACTTGATTCTCAGAGTCACCCTGTATATGGGGACTACAAAATTAACTCAAAAGTTTAAATTAAATTAAAACAAAACTTTGGTTTACTTTCTCCCTTAGGAGGCCGAAACGTTATTAATCAAATGCTTTGAAGAACAGCGGTAGTGGGGAAAGATTCCCAGGGGGCTCTACTGGCAGGGGATGCTTTTAAATTTATTTTATTTTTTAGTAACTTTTGAGTTATTCGTCTTTTTGTATGTCAATGTACAAAATTTCAATTTTGACTTGAATCCTTATAGCAAGTCTTTACAAAGTGCCAGAAGGGCTTAGCAGGGGGGAGGATTGTCAAAAGGTAGTCGTCAGTAGTTGTCACACAAAATATCTACGACCCTAACATAATCCCATCTCCTAATCTTGGCTAAGCCTTACACAAAAATCAGTAATTCGAATGTTTACTAATTTGAACAATTGGGACACCCTGTATAATTGAAATAAAATTCTGATAAATCCCTATGTCAAGTGATAGCTTAAAATGTGCCCCAATTTACTGGATAAGCCTTATACATGTACAAGGAATTAACTCTTAATTTAGTATTTTTGGTAAAACAAGTTTTATTTGATTTTTTCCTCTAATGAACAATTATTAACTAAGAACTTAAGATATTTTAATTAATATCTAACACGTATTAATGTCTTTAGGTTTTTGGGACTTCTCGCTCCGCACGCGAGATTTTCAAAATGCGTTCGAAGTCTTAAGGTTTCTAAGCAGCCGGATCCGTACGAATTTTAACGAGGATCGCACAAAAATCGTCTTTTGAGGGCGTCGGACGCTATTCGCAAGTTTTTGGTATCGATCACCTTAAGAGTGGTCGTACGGAAGTTGCTCGAGGGGGGCTTTTAAAAAATCGTGGTTTCTTGGGTATTTTTGGGGGTGTTTGCTATGTATGCCAATCCCTGGCAACTTGTCAGATGCTGCTCGACAGTTTTCTGACAGAGGTTTTGTGTAAATCAGGGGCGTCAGGGGGGGCTTTTTGGGGATTTAATGTGTAATTTGTGTATTTAGACCAAACTACTCTCCGGACACGGCTCTCAGTTCAGAGACCGTGCTGGTTTTGTATGGTATACTAACTGGTGATAAAAAGCCTTTGATTCTTCTTTTGAGATAACTCCAGTCGCAACAGTATAACTTCGCTATCTCCTGAACGAATTCTTTAGGTTAAGCCTTATTTTCTTTATTCGGCTCCTATGCCTTTTCGCTTTTCACCCGTAGGCCGAGTAGCTAAAGTATGGGGGAGTCAGGGGGCTCTCCAGTTCTCGAAACCGAACTGGCCGTCGACGCGCTTTACTCTCGCCAAATGTTTAACTACGACTAGTATTGAGGACCAGAGAGGCACATACGTGAATGGTATACCAATAGGCTGACTCAAGGTGCTCGCAACTAACCTTTTTCGCGGGGTGTTGCTGTAGGGTGCGCACTACAGTTGAGGTCTCGGTGGATTGTGCAATTTTTCTCCGAAATTTCTTCTAAGTCCTAAAGTTCCAAAACTCGATAAATTCGGTAGAAGGCTGATTCGGTACCAGTTGAGAGTGCTGGTCCTACAATGCCTTTTCCATCGCTTCGGGGCCTTTTTCGCTCGTCCGTAAGCTTTCTACATCCCTATCTTTTTCGAGATGTCAAAAAATTGGCTGTCCCTAGTGGCCAAAAATGCCGGAAAATCTCATAAATTCCTTAGAGATATGGGGCTAGGGGCTAAATGGATGAGTCGCTCGTCCCTTTAAGGTTCTTGAAGAGCAACGTTGACGCTGGCCTAACGTGATCTCGTACTTCTTTCCTTCTCGGGAGCTGATCGGCAACTAGATTTAATTTTAATTCTAGCGACGCGCTTACGGCTGTAAATTTCCACCCGACCAAGTCGGTTGAGATATCGACGGTTCTAGGAATCATAGACCGTTAAACTGCTGCATTGTGCATTCGTACACGGCGTGCACTTTTATTCAGTGGCGTGCTTACTTAAATGCGATTTAGTAAAGGACGTTTTTACAACATTATCTATCTATCTAGGTTAACTTGGCACGGCTCAGCTGACGTACACATAGGTGTTGCCAAGTGTAATTTCTGATCGGTTCTAAAATACGGTATCTTGTTGGATACAGCCACTTTATAGATAGATGGTGATTCAGAAGTACTTTGTGTTTATTTAAATAATAAATAATATTAATTCGTCAGTAAGAGTTATGTAAGACGCTCGTTTTTTGACGACCAAAAGTAAGAGGGACAAATGCGCCCCTGTTTGGCAAATTTGGATTAGTTAAGAGAGTATCACGCGTAGTGCGTTTGTTTTATTACTTTGGGTTAATTTTGATTTTGTGATAGGCGGGGCTGGTCAAGCGTTTAGCACGCTCGTCTCAATGTGCATGTTTGGTTAAATAAAGTTAGTTTCGATTAATAATCTGGGATACGGAAGACAAGCTCTTTTGGTTAGTTTTGCTTAGTTTGGGATAGTGAAGAGACAAACGCACGTAGCGCGCTCGTCTCTTTACTTTGGTTAATTAGGGTTAGTCTGTGTTAGTTTTAGTTAGTTTAGGTTTAGGCTGGGTTGGTTTTAGTTAGTTTGGGTTAGTGTTAGTTATTTTGGGATAGCTGTGGTTGGTTTAAAGACAAGCGCGTGTAGCGCGCTTGTTTTGTTAGTTTGCCAAGTTGTTATTATACTTTTTGAAACATGCACCTGACCTTAGACATTTACTTACTTGAAAATCAAGAATATTAGTCAAGTGGGATAACATTGCAAGTAAATTTTCATCATTAACGTCAAAATTGAGTAAGTTTTCGCGTTAACATGTATTACTAAACAGCCTCATTTGTAACTTTTTTTTTAATTTTTAGCGTCAAAAGTGATTTGCGCAATATGTAACGTGTCTTTGGATTTTTCTGGAAGCAAATCCAAGTCTACTTCTTTTGCTGCGCTCATAGTATATCCTGGAACCCCGCCTTCCATAGCCAGATTGTCAAATTCACTTAAATTCATTCTATTAATAATGCAAAATTACAGAAAATACGCACATATAAAAGCAATTAATCACAAATAAATAATAATAATGTCGAAATGTCAGTTTGTTGGTTTCTAATAATTGTGACCTTAAGCGGTCTTAGTAACCTGGAAATCTAAGTAAAGTCCGTTCAAGTCTATTGCGCTGTTACGTCATATCATTCCATCCTTCTTTATGCAATGAACGTATGTACTAAATTGGTCCGTCAAATTGGAATCTTTGACATCGATTTTCGATTTGCGTCAATGTCAAAATATCATAACGAAAATAACAGATTTAATTAATTTATTGATTTGTTGGTAGTTGGTTTGTGTTTTACGCTAATAATTGCTAATAAAAATCGTTTTGAGATGCCCCACCGGTTCAGTGAGAAAGAGCAAGCTTTAATTTTAACAGTAGTGCATTATTTCACACGTGAAAAAGATGCCGGTACCCTGGAAAGCTGTGCACAGTGTAAGTAAGTAAGTAATATTTGTTTTTTTATTTATTTGATAATACTAGAAAATTATATCTCTAGAAAAAGTGTATTTGTGATGTGTAAACATCTTACGCGGCGATATGAGGCAAATGAGACGGAAATGCGCAAACCAATTCTAGCCGCTAGGGCGGTATTATATACAATTTTGCGATTTAAAATCGTTTTTAAACGAATTTTAGACGATAAAAAGTATATTATTATTTTAAATTAAACGAACTGTCAAAAGTATTATTCAGATGCCCAGACATTTAAAACAATATTATCATAAGTATGCAAGTAAGTATGTAAAATTGATAAAAACGGAACGTGCTCCGGAATAGAAAACAGGTACAGAGACATCTTTTGGCTAGTGTAAAAAATAACGTACGAGTCTATCTAAGACGTGCGGATCTTTTCTTCTGACGTCAGAAATCCTGACGTAACAGCGCAATAGCCTTGAATGGACTTTAGCTAAGCAAAACGAAATTCATTAGGCCTTCTACACACTCTGAGATATTTATCATATTATGTGTATTGCTAATTTTCAAATACTACGTGCGGAAAATTGAATTTTTCGCACGGTTGTAGAAAAACACAGTTTACCCACTAATGTCAGAAATAAACTGTGTTATAAACGGCACATTGAAATTTCGACTAAAATACTAATTTGATATATGTGCAAATAATTTTGTCATGTCTCAGGGAGAGCTAAGAGGTAAGAATCTGCAATTTGATAGGTTTGGGTTAGTTTGAGATAGCATATAAAAAAAATAGCTTCGGAAAAATATCGACGCCATAGATCCAAACATCAGCAATAATTTTACATGCTTGTATGTTTTATACAAAAAAATCTGCATTAGATCCACAGAGAGATATTCACTTCATATTAGATGTTCAGATGTTCGCATCGAAAAATCCAAATGTTGAGAAATGCTAAAATATATATTTGCCGGGGTTAAATTTAATAATACTTCAAACACAATTGTCAATATTATTTTTATATACTATGACATAAAGCCCTTTTTCTTATAATACCAATAAACGCTATGTAGCAATACACTGATATCAGCAACATTAGATTCATAGAATTATTGAGGACTTTATCATAACTTGGTATAAAACCATAATGCTTCAAAACTTCGGTCCCATTGCGAAAGCATGGACTATCCTCGACCTCTGTGCAAATATCTAAAAATAGATAGTAATAATTATATTATTAGGAATTTCGAATTTACAAGAACAAGCCACAAAATCCCTGTCACTTTTGATATTTACTATAATTCAGTCAGCCTAAAAAATTTATATTTCTATTGGTTGACATGCTTTTTCGAAATAGATTTGCCAAGAATCTCTTTTTAGAAGAAGCCTATCGGATGACTTATGTATTGCCTTAAATAGTTAATCTACATATCACATACATACTCACCTATTCTATCGACTTGTATCCAATATACAATACATAGTGACTCAAAGGAAATGTAAAATGGCGAAAAGTATTTAATTATTGCGAATACTTTTGGGAGAGTATCGATCTTTATCCATAATCCAGATAGAAGCAGGCATAG
>JAEQML010078475.1:0-12429 GCA_016904865.1 Pissodes strobi | reverse complement strand
GGCATCCGATATACGGATGCCAAATGACCATCCATAAAAACCTCACAGTTACGTCACATGACACCCACAGATCCATTCTACAAAATATTGGACTGGAACCCGATTGACCTGTTTTTCGATTCCTGTATAAATTTTAGTTCAACGTGAACAAATCAGACGGCGCCTCGGTCAATCCGTGTATATTCATCGCGATGTATATCTCAATATCCAAAATTACGGTAGCGGTTTATTTGGAATCCATTATTTGAATCAATTTTTGGGCTATTTTAGGATCCGACATTTAACTATTTTATTTCCCCTTATTATATCTAAGAAAGAATAAATTCGATCGATATTAATTTGTGCAGAATATTTTAAGTGTAGTGTTGTATGTTGTATTTGTATTAGTTCGCTGTTCGTTCTTCTGGACGCAAGCTGACACTGTTAGGTCATATTCGGCAACTTTAGAAATATTTCAAACGGATCTTTAAAAATAGATTTGTATTTTAAAATAGATGACTTGAAAAAAGAAGTACCAGTACCAATTTCGTTCTAGAACGTTAAAATTAGTCAATGATGCCCGAAGCACAGGTAATTAGCTTTAGATTCAGATTTACAGTTAAGGGTATCAAAATAATATTTATTTATATCTATTCCTAGGTTTTTAAGGGTCGATAATATTTAAACTACGTTTGGCAATCGTAAAGACTACATTCAAAAAATATACAAAAAGTGTGCTTTTCAATATTTCACTAATATTTTGATTCAGAAATCACAAGGGATATCTTTCTGATTACCTTAAAAAATTGCATCTCCCAGTTAGCCCTAATAGTCCGGTAAAAATAGAGTGAATATTTGAAAAGTGAGCTTTTGTATGTTTCACTTAAATTTTGATTTATAAGTGACGAGAGATTCCAGTGACCCCCAAAAAAAAAACCGTAATCTCCGCTGAAATCTGAGAGTCCAATAAAAGGAGACTGATGGAAATGACAAGGAACATCTCGCTGATGACCTAGAAAAATTACAACCCCCGATTAAGTCTGATAAGTTGGTAAAAATACATTCGAAAAAAATATAAAAAGTGTGCTTTAGTATATTTCACTCAAATTTTGATTGGTAAGTGGCGAAGGTGATCCTATTGACTTCCAAAAAGAAAAAACGTAACCCCCGCCTAACTCTGATAGTCCGGTAAAAGGAGACTGAATTTGAGAAATATATAAAAAGTGTGCTTTAGCATTTTTAATTTGGAAATGATAGAGCACATCTCGCTGATGTTTTTGAAAGCTTACAACCACTGCTTAAGTTTTATAGTCCGGTAAAAGCAGACTGAATACTTGAAAAAATATAAAAAGTGTGCTTTTGTATGTTTCACTCAACTTTTGATATACAAGTGACGAAGGAGATCCAATTGAGTTCCAAAAAAAACGGTATCCGCCGCTTAACTATGATGGTCCGGTAAAAGGAGACTGAATTTGAAAATTGTATAAAAAGTGCGCTTTTTAAAGATTCCCAAGGTTTTCATTTAGAGCTGAGGGGCATCCAATTGACCTCGGAAAAATGTATGTAACTAAAACTAAATGTAACTCCGTTAAGAGCGTTCATTCCCTTTGAGGCGTGGGAAAGATAACTGCATGTAACTGAATATAAAATATTTAAAATTGTGCGCTTGCAATCGTTTTGCATCTTAAAAATATAGGAAGGTTGGTTTGTTTTTCGTACAATTTTGTATGGTTTTTGTATAGGGAAACATATTTATGTTTTATTTTTTTAATTTATAACACTTTGAAGTCAGTGATTTTTCGACATTTTTACTTCATTCGCTGGGACTATAGGGCATTATGAAATAAAACCAAAACATCATAAGCACAGACCAATACGTTTTATATGAATTTTAAAACGGCTCTTGATTGTGATTGTGCACTAAAAGAATACTGACATTTGAAAAGTATAATAGAACGCATTATGCTTACATAAGAATTTTATCAAACATGTCTAATCATCACAGTGTGTTGCCTTAATTACCACGCCCTAACAAAAATTAAAAAACGGCATCACCTGACTTAACTTTCACTCTCATCCCTCTCTTTAATAGAGTCACCCTCTTTAGGACACAGTATTTGAAAGGCCATAAAATATGTAATGGGTGACGTAAAAGTCATTCAATTTAATTCATACTACGTCCTTTCTTAATGCTTATGGCCAATCTATTTTAAAGAAAACATGTTTTTAGAGAAAACCCTTTACACGTGCAAAACTGAGGACTGAATGTACTACAGATATGTAAACCAGTGGCGGCTCGTGAGTTTAAGTGCGCAGGGTGAAAAGGACCTTATGCATCCTCCCGAAAATGCAAGCCGCAGGCGTCGTCTGAGGCTATCCCGGTGGGGGTGCCACGTCCAATTTTTACCCAAAAGTCGTTAAAATCGTTCAAAAAACAAGAATACGGCGCCCTCTTGAATGCAATTGTTGCTCACTTAAAGAAATGAATAAGTAGGTCCTTATCGATTCCAGAAGAGTAAACCATTAAAACAGTTTATTGTAACTACAAATCAATAAAGTTCAAAAAAAAATTGTGAGAAGTACGAAAACGTTAAAAAATATATCGGTTCGATGGCAAAAAAGGGTTATTATAGATATTTTTGTCGGTGATTAGAATCTCGACTTTGCCGTTTCCTAGATTTTAAAGTGAAATTCCAATCGCTTGTTATATCCACATATCCATTTGTTTCCAGCGTAAATTTCGGAGCTAAAATGTCTGGTGAAAGACCGACCATGCTTTTTTCTTGGTGTAGTTTTAAAACCGGCCTCGATCTCTCCAACCTCTTATTTCTATCTTTTTATTTAGATCAAATAAGGAAAAGCTTTTTATAATAATATTTTCAACTGAATTTATGCCTCCACAGCAATTACCTATTGTCAGAACCCGAACTACTTGCCATAACAGTGCAAGTGATTTTACGAACATTTACGACCTATTTGCATGACGAAAATGCATTTAACCAGAGCGCCGAACACTAGCGCACTGCAGATTAAAGGTTGATTTTCATATATAGGACTGTGCGCCTACCATGCTGCGGCCGTCGCGCGTCTTCTCTTTTTTCACAATAGGACTGGACGACCGCAACACGGTCGTAGCACAGTCCTATATGTAAAAATGTAAATAAGGGCTGCAGTGCGTTTTATATGGAACATATAATTTTTTGACGTACAGTGACAAGGACACGGTAGGTGCAAGGTAGGCGCACGGTTGGTGCACATTCCTATATATGAAAATCAGCCTTTAGGGTACGTCCATACTGCACTGCTTCTCGCTTCACCGCGGCAGACTAGCGAAAAAAAATCAATAAAGGAATGGTACCGCGTGGCCATAGTGCGCCTGCAGCCTGTTTCAAGCGACTTAATCACCTTTTACCAGAATGAATTTTTATTTATTTTTCTCGCATCCCGCTTAACCCGCTCGTTGTTTCATGTTAGTTGGTGTGCAATACGCAGTATTGTTCTAGTTGGTTGCTCTGCCATTTAAACAAATATTAAATGTTTATAAACATTGATTAAAAAGCTAGGATCCGCAGAATGGAAATTGATAAAGATATTTTAATTTCGAAAGTGCTTTAAAAAAATGTTATATGGGACAAACGATTGAAGTCCGGTATTCATCTTCTGAGCGAGACCAATTAATTTCATGAAATTGAGTTGTTTGTTTCTTGTTTTAATTTATTAGAAACATTATCGCTGGCTAATTAAATACATAACAGATCTCACGAGATAGCTCCATGATGCCAACTGAGGAACTGAGACGAAGCGAGACACTCACGCAAGCGGTGCTAATGACCACCACCTGCTACAATAGCGCAGTTTGACCAAGCGAGTAGAGTAAAAGCTGGCTAGCGAGAAGCGGTGCACTACGGACGTACCCTTAGAGTAGATGTGATTTCGGGCGGAGGCCGCCGTCGCCGTCGGACGCTCAGCGTTTTGATCGTCGCCGTCGTAGCCTCGATTTCGCTTAAACAATGTATTCTGCGGCCAGTGGAGATTCAAAAATATGTAAATTCGCAAATTATAGTTACTTTATGTTAAATTATATATAGGGAAGGAGATTTTATTTTTAAATTTATTTTCGCAGGTAGTGCGCGTGCACGGGCGCACTTATTCAGAAGCCGCCCCTGAAGTAAACTTTACATTAGTTTTCTAAATGTGTGGGCCATTCAATTTTTCAGAAATAAATTTTAAACCACCCTGTCTAATTTAACGATTTTTTTACTACATTGTACAGGATTATCCAACGAGGACTAGACATGGCGATTTTTTGACTTTGCCTGCATTTTTATAAAAAAAAACTGAAATAGCCATCTTATGTAATTTTCTCCCGCGAATTCGGATATGTTCAGCAAAAAACAATTGAACATCAAATAAAAGTGCTAGGGGTCACTTTGATATATTGTTAAACGGAACACCCTATATATTACTACATTTTTGGACTCTCTAGAAAAATCTAAACACATTTTATGTATAATATCCTATACATATTTTAGCTGTTTACCAAATATTGACAGTTGAAAGTCGGGTATTTTGACACTTTGACATAAACTATCGAATGACAGTATCTTCGAATTTAACCTGCGAATAAAATTAACCGGAACTTTTAAGCCTCCGGTTAAATTCAAAGTTACTATCATTCGATAGCTCATGAAAACCCAAAATAGGATTGTGCTAACCGTTTTCTTTGATGTCGTGCGGTTTAGATTTTAAAGCCTGTGAAAATGCCAGACTTTCAACTGTCAATATTTGGTAAACAGCTAAAGATAGGTATAGGATATTATACACAAAATGTGTTTAGATTTTTCTAGAGAGTCCAAAAATGTATACTCTATTTCGAAATAATGAGAAGTAATAAATCATTTTCTGATGGCTGATACATAGGCGTACATAATTACGTACATATACGTACATATTTTAAACGTTTACCTGTCCTAATACTCGGACTTTCCCAGCATTATATTTATCACACTTAGGTTTTTTTTATTACTATTGTAAACATTCAAATTTGACGATTTTTTGTATGCATTCCCTAAAGTTTAAGTAATTGTAATTTTTCAGTTATATTTGTTCTTCCGAAGAAGACACAGTGTGTTTGTTTCATTTCATAGTTTCAATTAAAATGGCTAATTCAGTTTTCTCTCCAGTGAAACGAGCGAGCAAATGTCCATTTTCTGTTAACGAAAAGAATAATATTCTTAATGTATATGACGCCCTCAAACATCAAAATCCTCTGTATAGCGTTGATACTGTGGTGGAAATGTGTTCGCAAATGACGAGTGTTTCAAAAACGTCGATATATAAATTAAGGTGTGAACGAAAAAGTGGAGCTGTAAAACCACCTATACCATCTTCAGGAAGAAAGACGGTGCCTATCGATGAAGGCTACAAACTTATAATTAGAAGAACAGTACATTCCTTTTATTTTAATAAGGAAATACCAACCATCGACAAAAGTTTAGGAGCCTTGAAGCAAGACCAAAATATGTCTCCAACGATAAGCAGGAAGAAATTGTGGACAACTTTAAAACAAATGAATTTCAGCTGGGAAAAACAAAGCAGAAAATCGCTCCTAATCGAAAAAGATGAAATTATTTGCTGGAGGAGACATTACTTAAGACAGATAAAGCAGTTTCGAAGTGAGAATAGAAAGATTTATTATCTGGACGAAACATGGCTTAATGAAGGATATGCGGTTGGGAAGATTTGGCAAGACAAAAATATTTCAAGTTTTCGTCAAGCATTCTTAGAAGGCTGGAAAGGAAAGCGACTGATTATTACACACCTTGGAAGTGTTGATGGTTTTGTTGAGGGCGGTTTGTCAATGTTTGAGTCAAATCATTCTGGCGATTACCATGAAGACATGAATGGCGATGTGTTCGAAGAATATTTTGAACAAATGTTTGATCTCATTCCACCTAATTCTGTGATAGTGATGGACAATGCGAGTTATCATTCCAGAAAAGTTGACAGAATACCAACTAATTCATGGAGAAAAGCGGATATTATTCAGTGGTTTAGACAGAATAACATACCATTTGATGAAAGTATGGTGAAAAAGGAACTGTTGTCCATAGTGTCCTCAAATAAAGCTCGTTTCACCGAGTATGTAGTTGACAAAATTGCACAGAAACGAAATATTACTATTCTTCGTCTGCCTCCGTATCATTGCGAATTAAATCCCATTGAACTTGTTTGGGCCCAAGTAAAAAGTTATGTAGCAAGGAGAAACACGACGTTTAAAATGAAAGATGTTAAAATTATCTTTGAGGAATGTTTAAAAAATGTCGATTCTGAAAAATGGCATAAGTGTATTGAGCATGTTATAAAAGAAGAAGAAAAAATGTGGAAACTAGACCATTTAATTGACCTAATTGTAGAGCCTTTAATTATATCCTTGGAACATGACGAAGATTCGACGGATTTTTCTGACGACGAAAATGATATAACATAGTTCTCTACATAACTGTTTACACAAAATCGCAATTCTTATACCTTAGTACTTAGGTAAAACCGGTATTTTAAATTAAATACCCAAACGTACGCTACTGCTGGTAGAAAATGGCCCCTTTGCTAATAAAGCCTATTGTTTGCAGCGGTATTGCCATACAAAACAGGGTGGAATGGTTAAAATATAATACAGCAGGCTATAACAGCTGTGGCTAAATATTTAGAAATCACAAACATTTATTTGACCACTCTGTTAGCGTTTTGCATTTATAAGTAGGTTTTATTACTCCGCACCATTTCGAAATAGAGTATAGTAATATACAGGGTGTTCCATTTAAAAATATATTTATTTTTATATATTTTTTCAAATATTCACTCTATTTTTATCGGACTATTAGAGGTAACTGGAAGTTGCAATTTTTCAAAAAAATCAGACAATTATCCCTTGTCATTTCTGAATTAAAATTATAGTGAAACATTCGAAAGCTCACTTTTTGTATAAAACGCAGATGATAATTTTAAATATACTGGCTTTTTTTCAACTGGAAAGGAACGGAATCGCGCTTCAAATTGAGAATGTGATACAACGAGCAGTATATAGATGTAACCTTGGATGTAACAAAACTGAGCTTACAAAAATTGTCAATAATAGGAAGAATGGTATAAAATTATTTTAACTTACAGGGAAAAATTTAAATACTGACAATTTATTTGTTCATGAAAAAAAAATACTGCTTGGATGAATATGTTAACACATCAAAATGAAAATACCTCGGAAAATACCAGTCCAAAAAATAAAACATACAAACTCAAAAAAAATCATACCATATTGCGTTGCCAAGTTAATGTAATTGTAACGATATTATTGAATACTTAAATGACGATCTTAAAATAAAATTTGCAAGAACAAAAAAGCTTAATCAGTCTCGTCAGTATTATCAGAGTTACAACTAAAGACAGAGATATTGTCTTCCTCGTCTTCGTCTTCGTCAGTCGTAGTTACAAGTGGCAGAATGTCAGAGGCATCACACACTCGTATTGCCCCCCAAGCCTCTTGAATTATGTTTTCTGTATGAATAACATATTTTTGCCAATGATCTATAGAAATCTCGTTTATTACCCTTTCCCATGTAGCCAGAACTTCTCAAGGTGACCCCTTAAGATTGGAAATATATTGATCGTATTTTCGTTTACATTCCGACCATACCCTTTCAACTGGATTAAAATGGCAGCAATGGTATCGTGGCAGTCGCAAAATTTTATGTCCTAAAGGTTAAACATATTCATCAAGGAAGTATATTTTTTTCACTAGGGCAGTTTCTGCGTGCTATACTCCATATTTGATCTTTTATGGCCTTTTCTGGAAAGTCAATATTATTTTTCCGGAACCATTCGATCAGTCTCTGCTTTTTCCAAGGGATTTCTTCTAATAAACCAGAATGGTAACTTGCATTGGCCATGATTATGAATGACTTTGGGAGAAGATTCGGAACCAGCTGAGTTTTAAACCACTTTTCGAAGTTTTTCCTGTTCATATTGTCTTGATATTACCCCGTCTTTAATCCACTTTTGAATATTAAATTCGCGCCCTTGATGAAGCCATCTTTGGTTCGGCGTGGACAGAGCCGTAGTCAGAGAGAATATTTAGGGTAGGCAGAATAAACTTTTGCACAGCCTTACACACATAGCTTTTGTTATTTAAAAAATATACATCATGGATTAACTATGTTACTTATCAACATTTGAATTTCACATTTATATAATATTTATGTTTAATAAAATCAACAGGCAATAGACTAATTTAGATAAATAATAATTAGTATTAAGTAACTACTGCTTTAACAACTCGATATACTCATTTACTTTTACATTTACTAAACAAGGAAAACAAAATAGAACACAAAACCTAACACAAAAATATTTCTTATTGATATTCCTATTATAATAATGGTTCCCACATTTTAAGTTAGAAGCTAAAAAATGCCTTTCTTTGACATACCATACAAATTAATAAATTAATACCCTGACAATTATTGAACAATAGGAAAGCGGACTAAACAAGAAAACGCAGGAATAGAGAATAGAGAGTAGGTAGTCGTTCTAAAATACAGTGTGAACCAAAAGTTGAACATAAACTCGATAAAAAATTGAAGGAATTTTTTCGGACCCTCTATCATGCTCGGACGTCAATGAAAACTGGAGTAAAATCTTCCGGATCTAAATTTCTATTCTTGATACACTCCCTTAAAAAATTTATTCTTTTATGAACAATACCTGGCAAGCCCTTCAAATATTTTCTATTATTTGTTTTTTCCACTTGAACCCTATACTTTTGATGCATCTTCTTAAGGAGTCGATGGAAAACTCAAAATATTCAATTTTCCCCTGAACTGTTGCCAATATTACATATGGCGTACATAGAATAAATGGTGTTCTTATATTTTTCAAATATTTTGTAATTTTGGTTTTTGCGATCTTTTGCTTGGAAGACATACTGGAAGTGTAAGCCTGGTCTGATTTTATCCCATTCTTCCTTATATTTGCGTTCGTTGTTGGGCTCAATTTTGATGCATCTGCGGCTCGCTCTATCACATTCTCAATTTGAAGTGCGATTCCGTTTCGGAAGTTGGCATACCAACATTTTTGATTGACAGTGACGGATACGTCACATAACCAACTACACTGCTGATCAATTGCGTGGCACCAAGGTAAAATATAGGTTAAACTTAAATTGAATTATCTCTAGGAATATTTGACCGATTTTATCGCGGTGAACAGATGCTTAAAAAGAAAATGTTTGAAAAACAGATTCCTACTCCCATCTACCTCAACATCATCATATGTCTATAATACCGGGTGTTTTAAATTTACCACGTATTATTTATAAATTTGTAAGCGTTGTCAAATTTACAGACGTTCGTTTTTTTACAGTTTCTTGCTAATATTAGTTTTGCTGGGCTCTTATACCGGGGCGTTTTTGACAATATTGATCTGCGGATAACAAATCAAAAAATACGAGGGTTTATTTAAAAATAGCATTTATTACGAATGTACTTGAATAAAAGTACCAAACAACGAAACGTTCTGCATTGTACCATAATTTTTGGTATTCCTTATTTTTATATGATGAATTTTATGATAATTAACGCATTGTCGTTTACAGGGTTGAACAACGTTTCCCATACTTAGGAAAATTTACAATAACATTTAACAATTATGATATAACAACTGTAATATTCAATAATTTTAGTATTTTGTTGACCCTTTTCGATTGCGTATTACATCTCTACACCGATTTGGTATACTTAAAATTATATTGTTTATAAACTGTTGATCTAGCAGATTCCACTTTTCCAAAATAACTTCTCTTAGCTCTTTATCTCATTGGCAGTTTTAACCTTGACCAAGCGTGTTCTATAGGGTTTCAATCGGAGAAATTCGACGGCCATATCATCCGATTTACTCCATTTGCTCCAAGGACTTCGTTGGTGATTTGAGCCCTGTATGGCCTGTCATTGTCGTCAACTAAGAGAAAGCCCTCTCCGATGTTCTGTGCAAATAGAATATCGATAGGGATAAGACAATCATTATAAGCATCACCGTTCATTTTAGTATTGGTTATAAAAAGTTCAGTTTTCCAATGCTACTCGATGATCCATAATTTCCTCTGTATATCCATCATTTCGCCCTCTCCAAACAAAAATCTTGAGACAATTGGCGCCTAGCAGCTCGATGATGTGGTCTCATTAACAGACATGCGGCACTACGTCTTGCTCTAGAGCCAAATACAGTTTTTTAGCACTTCATAATTGAAAGAAAAAAAACTGCATATACAAATCTTAAGCCAGATTCGTGTAACATTCTTCTTACTGTTATATTTGATACATTAACTTGAATCACAGCATGCAGACTTGTGTTAATTCTTTTGGAACTGTTTGTCCTATTTCGTGGGGCTAAGATCCTTACATATAGAGCTTGACGATTACTTGATATCCTGGGCCTGCCGCCGCTATGCCTGTAATTAGCGTATAGACTAGCTGCATCTTCGTGACTCAATCCATCCAATACTAAACGCATCACGTTTTGAATTTCGTTCGAACCTAACTTTTGAGCAGGCATTTTCTATTTTTAAACAATATTCAATCCAGCAAAAATTGCCATTTATAACAAATACATTAGCGTTACCATGAAAACATTTATTTGAGAGCTCACTTTGCACCTTTTTTAAATATGGGTCTGGAAGGTTTTCCGTTATGTCGCATTTTGAGGATTTTTGCGAAGAATAACGAATGTTGTTCAACCCTGTATATGACAATGCGTTAATTATCATAAAGTTCATTACATAAAATTAAGAAACACCAAAAATTATGGTACAATACTGAAAGTTTCGTACTTTTAAGCACATAAACCCACAATAAATGCAATTTTTATATAAACCCTCGTATTTTTTCATTTGTCATCCGCAGAACAATATTGTTGAAAACGTCTCGGTATAAAAGCCCACCAAACCTAATTTTAGTAAAAAACTGTAAAAAAAATGACGGCTCTAAATTTGACAACGTTTATAAATTTATAAATAATATGCAGTAAATTTAAAACTCCCTGTATTATACACATATGATGATGTTGAGGTAGATGAGTGTAGGAATTTCGTTTTCAAACATTTATTTTTAAGAATCTGGAAACCGTGATAAGATCGGTCAAATATTTCTAGAGATAAATGGATTTAAGCTTAACCTATATTTTACCTTGGTGCCACGCAATTGATCAGCAGTGTATATAAAAATTATTAATCATCGGAGACCAATTTTTTTCAAAAGTTTATTGTCACCGTTGTTTGGAATATAATAAACAAAGATAAACAAAAATGACGTCATTATAAATGGGTATAATTTCGACTTTAGATTTGTCCACAAATACGAGTATGAATGATTTTGTACATGCAAAATCAAGCAAAATTGAGAAGAGATTGTTGGACGTCTTTGGAACCAGCAGCCTCATAATTTAATGAAACGAAATTGGAGTTAATTGAAAATCAAAGAAAATAAAAAATAAAAACCCCAACTACGAAATTTCGTTCTAATCAAAGATCTAACGTACTCAATTCTCTTGAGGAAGCGCTCGAATCATGGTTTTCGGAAAGGGTTTAAATTTTGGTCCCTCGAATGAATAATATTCACTGGTTTCCATAATTTTTTTAAATAAACTACATTATTTTATTATTAAATTTACTTTTTTAGCCATGGTAGGGGATACCACGCTGGCCATCCTTTATAATACGAGAAATCACAAAAATTGTGTAGTATTTGCGAATACTTTATTGCGTAGTTCTAGACCTGCATATTTTAATTACCATCCTACTAAAAACAAACTGTATAAAGCCATGACACCAGTCTGCTTTATTTTCCATTACATTTTTCTTAGAAGGTCATCCTCGAATGACGGCGGTCTAACAAATAGGTTATTGAAATCTATTTTTAGATACCTATGACCCATCCAAATTCTCTAAATCCAAAGGATTCCAAACAAACCGCTAGAGGATCAGGAAGTTAAAGAATACCCAAAGTTAAACGATAATTATACATGGTGTATATAGGTGGATGCCAATTAAGAACATTCTTGGATCGGATGCCAATTTGTACTCTATATAAATATATATATATATATATACTTAATTTTTTTTTAATTATATTTTCTTGAACCTTTTGTAAATATTCTGAGTTAGTTTTTCTTGGGAATTATAGGTTCATAAACAACTATTTCATAGGTGTTTTGTTTTATTCATTTCTATAAAAACAGACGTTTCGACTTATACATTTAGTCTTCATCAGTGTGATTATCTACAAATGACCGTTGATAATTACTAACAGTGTCGAATTTTTTTTTTTATGTCTAAAATATTTTTATTTCTATTTTGGTTTTTCTAATTTATATGTGATGACAAAGAATTTGGTTTATTTTTAT
>JAEQML010078474.1:0-12430 GCA_016904865.1 Pissodes strobi | reverse complement strand
CGGCTCGATGAATATGACCTCTCATGGGAAGACTGGAAGGCGGCTCTAAGGAAGGCGTTTCCTAGAGTGCATGACTTTGCTCAGCTGCTTAAGGAGATGATAGCGAGGGTTAAATTGAACGGCGAAACCATGATCCATTTTCATCATGATAAAATGGCGTTGATCGAAAGGTGTGGGCTTTCAGGCACAAAGGCGCTTTCGTGTCTGATTGACGGTCTACCTCTCGATCTACAGGCGAATGCGACGGCATTTGGTTGCTCTTCCCCTGGCGACTTGTATACTGGCTTTTTGTCCTCTTTTGACAGATATCGGCGTCCATCAACCGATATTGTGGAATAGGAGGGGCAAGGAAGTCCAGAGTCATGCGCAGGCGAATGCTACGAAGACTTTGCGGTCTTCTGAGGCGATTCTCAAATTGAGAAAGGCGTTTGGCGAATTTTGGGTATCCATAGGCGTACTATTTCCAACTGCTGGCGCGGGCTGGCGTTTACGAGCAAGGCGTTTGCTGACTTTTTGGCGCAGGCGAGGTGCAAAGGGCGAATGGTCAGGTTGAAGGGTGCATGCGAGTCTGACTGGCGAAGTGCAAAGTGCGAATGGTTAGGTTGAAAGGTGCAGGTGAGTGAGTCTGACTGGCGAGATGCAAATGGTGAATGCTCTGTTGACGAAAGGCGAGAGCTATGGCGATTTAAAGGCGAGTGAGATCCTGACAAAAGCGTAAAATAAAGGTGATATGCGATAAAAAAGGCGTAAAGTTGCAACCACAGGCAAAACCCTTAGAGTAGGCGAATTGGTGTTATGGCGAATGCACAGATCGATAAGATCTGGTTGATTTACTGGCGAGTTAAATTAATGAGGGCATTAATTGTTGCAGGATGGCCGAATGTAACAAGCAAATTTTGGAGAGGCGACGTGCAACGTTCAAATAGGCGAGGACGTGACAACCCCGGCGTATAAGGCAGGGTCTACCTATGCCTTAATGACGAGTCCAATAGGTAGACCCGGGACGAAACGCAAAAATGGCGCAGCAATGGAATCTAGTCATGGCGTTATGTAATTATGATAACTGTACTGGCGAAAGTGTATTGGCGAAATAAAACGTGTTACTAAAAATTAATCGTTTACAAAATATTTTGGCTATTTTATATTCAAGCGTAAAGTTAAATGCAAAAGCGATTTTAAAAATATTTTCAATTATACAAAGTGCTTTTGACATAATTATTTTAAATTTTATGTTAAAAATTATGTTTGTAGGACAAAACATAATTCGTACATTTTTTTATACGGAAAGCCTATAGTTAATTAGTCCTAATTTTTTTCTTTTCTATTTTGACAGGTGCGCGGCTATCTTGTGTTTTTTTATTTCGTTACTACTAGTTTTCTTTCAAGACGAGCGCGGAGCAGCGTCACAGATTTTGCTAAAGTAAGCCTAGACATAAACAATGTTGCAACCAACAACAAAATTGTCGAAAAAAACTGCGTGTCGAAATTAAATTATTTTGAACGCAAAATAGAAAAAGAACTTCTTTTCTACAATACTTTTGTTGTTAGTTCCATGGCTCAGCTTAGCAAAAATTGTGACGCCACGCGCCGCCCGCCGCGCCGCTTCGAAAGTACATCTCTTTCGTAACGACCTCAAAAACACCGTCAAAATAGAAAAAATGTAATTTTTTTCATTAAAAAACTTTAAGAATTGAGAAAAGTGGTATAAAATACGCGTAAAGGACATTTAGTGATAGTGACCACATGACAGATGTGAACAATAATTTTTAAGATGTTGGTCATGCAGAAGTGATAACCAGATAAAAAACTTCGGTTTGCTTAAAATAAAAATTGTCCCCATTTGATTTATTTAGCGTATGGCACTTCCAAATACATTCAAAATATAACATACATCAGAGAAGAAAAAAAAAGGACAACATTTGACGTAGTATAACAAAATAGATATGTTAGATAACAATCAACGCAAGCGAAACCGCGGGTAAAAGCGTAAGTGTACTATGTCCCTTATCTGCACAAAATTTCATGATGATCGGTTGAGTAGTTTATGCGTGAAAGCGTAAGAAACAAAAAAAAACAGACAAAATGCGACCGGGGAGATTATAATAAAAGTTAGTAAAATATGTACAAAAAAATTATTACAATGTTATTAAGAAAGCGAAGCAGATAATAATAAATTATTTTAACATTAAAGATGTTTCCTTTTTCCTATCATAGGACCTCAAATCGTGAAAAATTGCATACTACATTTGCCACATGACGTCATACGCGTGAGAGATGGTGTTAGTTTGTCTATTTAAACGTAAATTTGATTATAACGTATCGGAATCGGTTCAAAATCTTAAAGTAAGTTGAAATTAACCAAATTTTGGAGGCTAACTTAAATTTAACACATTTAAATTGGTTATAATAACCTATCGGAACCGGTTTAAATTACTAAAATAATTTGGAACTAACTTAGTGAAACCGAGAGTTGATTGAATGACTATTAAACAAATCTAACTAAGAGTAAGTACAAACACCAAAAACGGGCTGAAACGTATCAGATGAGAAACAGTTAAAAAATGTTGAAATAAGTTAAAAATATCCCAAATTTATAGAATTTTGGCGACTATTCAAAACTAACCAAAAACGTGAAAATTGCTTATAACGTAATGGAACCGGTTCAAATGACTAGAATATATTAAAACTAACTGAACTTCACCGAAAGTTGATTGAACAACTAACCAAAAACACCAAAAAAGGCTAAAACGTACCGGAACAGATTAATAATATTAAAATAAGCTGAAATTAATTCAAATTAACTTAATTTTGGCCACTAATTAAAATTAAGCAAAAACATTTGAATTTGATAGCATAACGTGTCGGAACCGGTTCAAATGACTAAAATAAATTGAACCTAACTGAAAGTAATCGAAAGTTGATTTTGATTCAATGACTAACCAGAACAGATTAGTTAATGTAAGTTAAAACTAACCCATATTAACCAAATTTGGCGACTACCAAAAGAAAAAAAAACATTAAAATTGCTTATAACGTGCCGGAACCGGTTCAAATGACTAAAATATATTGAAAGTAACTGAACTTTACGGAAAGTTGATGGAACGACTGACCAAAACCAACCAAAAGCACCAAAAAGGGCTAAAACGTATCGAAAGAGATTAAAAATATTAAAGTAAGTTGAAACGTTATAACGTATCGGAATTAGTTCAAATGGTAAAAATAAATTGGAACTAACTGAAAGTAACCGAAAGTTAATTTAATATCTAAGCAAATCTAACCAAAAGCACCAAAACTGGCTAAAACGTATTGGATCAGGTTACAAAAATTAAAGTAACTAACACACACCAACCAACACTAGCCGAATTTTGGGGACTAACCAGACACATTAAATTTGATTATAACGTGTCGGAACTGGTTCAAATTACTAAAATAAAAAAAAGAACTAATTGAAATCAACCTAAAGTAAATCGGATAATTTAAAAGAATTAGGACACGGATGAGTGTCGATTTTGGAAAGGGCTCATTATATGTCATAAACTAATTGTAAAATTAGCATAACATTTCATGAAGGACTCTATGGGCAACCGTCTACGGCCGGCAAAGGTACCACGATGTTGCCAAATGTACCTACCGGAGGAGAGATTCCATTTTTATATTTAATATTTAATTTTTAAATGTATATTAGTTAAAAACGTTCTTTTCCTCTCCGCAGGAATAGGGGTTCAAGAAACTTAGAACTTATTATCTATAGATAACTAAGCACTAAAATCATGTAATATAAAATAATATAATAATTTTTAATTGATGAACTTTATGAATCATTTGACAGCTATAACTGGTATCTATTTTTACCAGTACCTGCATAGATTCGTAGGAGAACTCTCATAATAAAATCAGCTTTTTGCAAAATCGATTGGCCAAATCAAGATCATAAAAATATTTAAATTTATTATTCTAATTTAAAATACATATATAAAATTGTGTTTAAAACATTAATTACATTTATACATTAACAAATAATATTATATGTGCGATATATGCACAATTTGTGTAGTATACAAAAATGGAAGAAATAATCTGAATAATTGGAATATAAACAAATATCTTGAATATTTTATCCGAAAATCTGCCATAAAATTGCCACTAACCTCTGCCTGTCAGCTGTTGAAATTGTCCAATCCTAGCGCTACTAGCGTATTTTCCCTGCTTCAGATTGTTTTTTAACGAGATTTCAGGCAAATAAATCACCTTACTTACGACAAAAACAATACTCATCAATATGATAAAAGTGCAATTTTACCTAAGAATGGATGGAAGCTGCATCCAATCAACAGAAAATATAAAAACATTACAATCCTCACCCAATTGTTCACTTCAAACCGTTTTTAAAGAGAATTCACAATTTAATCTAAACGTCATGTACCAAAATATTGGAAGACGTATTTCTTCAAATTTGCTATAATGCATCAAAAGTAAAGCTAGGTACCTATTCAAACTCGTAAATATGCGGAATTACCCATAGAAAAGTTGAGAATTATTTACGGTTTGCTTCTTGTTTCCCTTTAACAACTATTTTTTCTTATTTCCCGATCTTATACGGACATTTTCAATAGAACTTATTTATAGCAGATAACGAGGTTTATGAATCTGCAATTGTTAAAGAAAAAAAATATACTGGCTTTCGATAAAATTAGATTTTTCAGACTGAAAATTAAAAAAAAAATCACCGATTCGGTTTTTTCAATGGTATCGATGCGTTTTTTTGGTATGTTGTACTCGTAATCATTCCCTTTAATACACATTCGTTCGGTTGCTCCAGATTACTTGGTTTTCTAGTAATAGAATATTCTGTGCAGATGCGTAGTGTCAAAACACGAAATACCGAAAAGTTTAAATTCGACTGGCTCACCCTGTATAAAATGCATTACCATTTCTAAAGTCTCATCTCATACGATCATTTATGATGATTCTCTTAAAATAACCGATTGTCCTATAAAGAAATTATTTTACGAGAAAAAAAGTAAACATCTTGATTGTTTTGACAGAGGTTTTGACCTACAAATCGGGAAAAAAACTAAATTTTGAAAAATCGTTTATTTTTTTTCCTGGGTTTGTTTCAAAATGGATTTCAAATTGAATTGCAGTTTTGCATTGTCACTTTTTCCGCTCTATCCAATGGTGATATCCAGTTTGGAATCCGACGGATCGTCCTCAAGGGGTCATCAACTTTCTTTTTTTAAATATGAAATTATTTTTTTTTATTGTACTGCAGATGATATTGGAATTATTAATTTATTAGAGTATTTCTATTGTTTTCAATTTTTTTTATTCTTTTTTTAATTATCTATTTTGCTTTGGCGTAACTTTGAATTGTTTAAGTAAATTAAATTTAATTAAAGTTCGTATTTAAAAAGAAAAGTTGATGAGGGGTTTGGAATCCGACGTTTCGTCTCCAAGGGATCATCAACTTTTTAAATATGAACGTTAATTATCTTTACTTAACTGTTCAAAGTTACGCCAAAGCAAAATAAGTAATTTAAAAAAAGAACAAAAAAATTTAAAAAAAGAATACAAAAAATTGAAAACACATATTCATATTAATAACGCCAATATCCTCTGAAAAACGATATATAAAATTAAAGTTCGTATTTAATAAAAAGTTGAGTATGACCCCTTGCAGACGAAACTTCGCGTCGGATGCCAAACTCAATACCACCATTGGATAGAGCGGAAAAAGTTGCAATTCAATTTTAAATCCGTTTTTAAATAAGTCCTGGAAAAAAATAAAACTAAGTAATTTTCAAAATTTCGGCTTTTCCGGATATCTCCGGAAATACTCGGAATTTTAGACCTTTCTAAACGGCATATAGTTAGGCACCTACGTGCGCAATTTTGCCCTAATTTGACCGACACTATATCTCATACGGTTGTCGAAATCCCTATACATACATATTACCTACATTATAAGCTTTTTCAGAAATGCAAACCTATTCCGGTTTGAACCCTTAAAACCAGCGAAGCCACCCCCAAATATCTCTTTTGCAAACTCATAATAGGTTCCCCCTCCCTCTGCCACCCTAATACAGGGTAGTGTAAGCATCATAATCCGGCGAGTTGTCTATGTTCAAAAATGCAGCATCTTACAACCCCCCACCACACCCCTGGACATTAATTCGGGCCACCCAATTGGTCGAATGCGGCCTATGCGAAGGTGCGAAACTATACACGTACACGTTCAACCCCCGAAATTAGAAGAGACGGACCCACAGACTCGGTCTCAGATCAATTAGTTGTCGGTTGACTTGCTCGGGAAGTAGTCCAGTCGAGAAAACCAGTGAAAGACAGTCTAACCGTGAAAGACAGTCTAAACCATCGACGTACGGCTATCTTATCGTCGGTTAGTGAAGTATATTAGGACTAAGGAGTGACTAAAGCCATATAGTAATCAAGTGACCGTTGTGTTTATTTTGACTATTATTTATCGGACAAAGTTTCTTAGTGCAACAGTAAAATGGCATTTCCTGAACATCATCAGCAATTTTTTGGCATAAATTCGCATAATTTTTTTTCCCAAGATATTCAGGCCGCTAATAAACCAGAAAGTGTATGTTACCGCTATCAGTATTATGGGCGACTGAAATATTTCGAACCACCGAAATCTGTAGTAGGTGCTCCATCTATTAGCCCTGCATACCCCGCGCAATCAACCCCGTCACCTAGTCAAAAACATTGCGACAAGTATGGTTATGTTTGTGAATCTGCTGCTCAATTAATTGAGGATAACAATCTTGCACATTCCAATAACGCCCAAATTCAGGCGCAATATAATCAGAGCAATCACTTTATGTTCGAACAAGCTGTCGTACCAGAAGAAGTTATATCTCAGAGTGAAATTCTTGATCTTGACTCCCATAAAGTCGTCCACCCTGATTGGGTAGATGGGAAAGAAGGCGATAAGCGGCCAAATAGCGATCCTGGCATCCCACACTCAGTTTCCGCCATGTCGAATTCCTGGCCATCTCAATACCACCAACAGCAGCAAGGTGTTATGTTTCAAGGTGAGCAAAATATGTATTTGAATGACCCAGGCGAACACAAAATGTATGCCTTGCAAGAGAACAAAATCTTTACAGGCGATCCAAAGATGTTTCAATCTCATCAAATTGATAATCATAACTTCGTAAATAATGCTGTATCATCTTCAAACCCAGAAATGGGTACTCTCAATCGGCAGTCGTATAGAGCATTTGAACACTTGCCAACTGCCCCTAGTTCTGTGATCACTAGCACTCAGGTTCCTACGGGCACGAAAAATGCCAGCTGGAAATCGAACGAAGCTCGAAGGCCAAAAACATATAATTGCACTGCTTGTACTAAATGGTTTACCAGTTCAGGTCATTTAAAAAGGCATTACAACACAACATTGCACAAAAATTCTGTAAAATCTAGCGGCCTGCCAGATCCAGCAACTATGCCTATTAGCGCACATCACCATCCTCCGAACGGTCCATATGATCGACAAGGCATACATCATCCACCTCAGATGCATTCTTCTCTTAGTCAGCATCATCTATCCCTAGCAAATCCAAGTCCCCTAGGAGGTCACATGATGCAGAATCCGGGGTTTTCCAGTTTAGCCAACGGGAGCCCTCCAAACGGGGATGCAGGCCTCTCGCCACAGGATTCGAGGGGCCTGCTATCGATGACACCAGGTGCGCAAGGTTTCAACATGATGTCGCAGCCTCACATGATGTCTATGCCAGCCTCACAATTCCAGATGTACCCAAACGAGTCGGCTCCCCACGTTACACAGGCTACGAATACCACCAGCAACCACAATATTACTGGTGAACAGCTTCAATACGTAGTCCAAACAAAAAATGATCCTCTGCCTAGTTTTGCGCAAATCCAAGCGCACCGTTTTGACGGAGGCTACACGAACGTGGCGGATTTGGAATCGGCAACGATCCCAACTTCTTTCACTTATTTTGCTCCAGATGAGTTTGATTTGAATGATGTCGCCAAAACCGTACTTCTGAACCCGGAAGACGGATCTGAATATGCCATTATCACATCTGAAGATGGCCACTTGAATCAAGAGTCAATTCTTGATATTAGCCAGATGAGCGAGATTTCTCCTACCAGCAGCAATAGCCACAACGAAGTCACGTTTACTGAAATGCCCAACGCTATAACCATTTCGTATCACTCTACAGAGCCTTCTCAGCCTGCTCCTGAGCCTTTAAATGAACTTTTAGTCCAGCCACTAGTTATTTCCACAAATCCACAAGGAGAAAGTAAAGAAAACTACCAAGGCAGTCTATGTATTTCATCTTCGACAGTTGCTAACCAGGAGAATCTGAGTAAAACGAAATGCTTCGATTGTGACAAAGTTTTCAATCGTCCTTGTTATTTGACACAGCATAATAAGACGTGCCATAGTGGCGATAAGCCCTTTAAATGTTCCATATGTGGAAAGAGGTTTTCCAATGATGAAACGTATAAAGAACATACGGAGAGGCATGCTGGTGATAAACCTCATAAATGCGACATGTGCCCCAAGATGTTCAACTATAAAACTGATCTTACAAGACATCTTTGCTATCACACTGGAAGGAAACCGTATGCGTGCGCGATCTGCAGCAAGGGCTTTATAAGAAAAGACCATATGATCAAGCATATGGATACCCATCAAAAGAAGAAGGAGAAACTTAGTGCAACGAGAAACTGAAGAGCTTTAATAAATCGGTAATATTGAATATAGGCACTCGTGTAATATATTTGACTTTTTTATTTTTATTTCCATCAATGGCACACCTTTGACTTAATGTATGAATGTTAAAAAATGATATTTGATATTTCATTATTGTTCTATATATTTGAATAATTTTCAGGGTTTTGTATTCATCACCGGTTAAATTTTAGTACTGGTCGTTTCATTCAATTAGCGGTAAAGGATCTATTTATTAATTATTTGAATGCACATTAAAAATTCAGAATGTCCAGCAAACAAAAATATTGAAATATTTAATAATCTAAAGTAATTTTTTGACAAAAAATCAGTTAAATAAAAAAAAATGGTTTATCGCAATATCATTCAGTATCTTTAATTTAATCCAATACTTCACAACAGAATTAGCGGAAACCATTCCTTGTCATTTTATAGAACATATTTGCTCAAAAAATAAAAGATTTTTTCATAGTCTTAACAATACTAAACCAACAGCAATACCTCAAATTCTCAGTTATAAGAATAGGTAATAAATATTACAGGTTATAAAAAAAAATTCAAAAGTTGTATGGTTTTTAATATATTATCTTTTAGAAATGTCAAAAGAAAAAAATTGCCTGTCAAATGACAAAAAAACGCATAACCATATTTTTTTTTTAAATGGAGCACCTTGTATATTATTACATATTTCGATTGTGCGAAAAAGTCTAGACATATTTCATGAATAATGTCCTATACCTATTTCTAACGGTTTTTGAAATATTGACAGTTGAAAATCGACCATTTACCAAGTTTGACAGCTTGTAAAATCTAAACGGCTAAAGATAGAACAAAACGATTTGCACTTTCCTATATTGGTTTTTCATAAGCTATCGTATGACACTAACTTTAGATTTAACCAAAGGTTAAAAAATCACGAATAAATTTAACCTCTGGTTAAATAAAAAGCTATACAGGAAAGTGCAAACCGTTCTGTTCTATCCTAAGCCGTTTAGATTTTACAAGCTGTCAAACTTGGTAAATGGCCGATTTTCAAATGTTAATATTTCAAAAACATGTTTACATGATTCAAATGTCCATAAAGCACAATAAATACGTATCTCAAAGCAAAAAAAAAATAACAAAATATTTAAAGTGGCTTAATCTCTCTTGAATGCGCTATTAAAATGCCAACGAATTATTAATGTAACATATTTAATATTATAATTAATGCAATTCGTAGCTAAATCATTAATATTTTATACATTTTAGTCTATTGTTTTATATCTGAAGAATATCGTATCACTGCATTCATTGCAGATACCTGTAGCCTATAGAATTAGCGATAGGAATACATATATTGATTTTTTTATGGAGATATTTAGATTTTTTTGTAGTGAGAAGAGCGATCTTAATGGCTACTAAAAATAATACAACATAGCCTTTGTTCTAATTTTAAACATTTTTCCATCAAACACTCCCTTAGAGGCATGGTCGTTATCTTTTTCCTCTTTAGTGCAATTTGTATTATATATTAGAGCGTCACTTTTTATTCGGAAAATTTTTCCAATATCATCTAAAATATTTTTCTGGTTTTAGTCGGTTATCAAATCGTGTTATCAAGGTTGTTTTGTTTGTTAAAAGTAATTGTTTAAGGATATTGATTGTATATTGCTCACTATTTTTTATGTTCTACAGAATTTAGAATGAGATCTTGAATGAGAAGTTACTGTAGATATAGTATATCTAATCTAAATTGAACCGGCATTCCATTAATGTGTCGCTTATGTCCAATATTCATTTGACGCGGTTGCTTGGAGGTTTTAAAGCCGGTTCAATTTAGATTAGATATACTATACTCCTTCTGCGCAAATTATTAACAGACTCTGATTGTGTAGTTTTTGTTAAGACTGAATACATAATTATATTTGTATGAATTTATTGCTAATTACGCTCTCTTTTCTCTGCATACCTACCTTTATGTTTAACAAACGGTTTTCCATATTAAGGTTTCCTACTTTGTTCTCGTATTGTTTGGAGAACGAAGCGAATTTGCATTGCCCATTGCATTGTGTTGAATAGACACTACCTACTATTGGACAATTGATTACAAAATAAATCATTATTTGATTGCCTATGGTTGTTTTATTTTTTAATTAAGGAAATTATTTCACAGACTTATACCTATAATAAAGGCTATTACTTTGCTATTAATACAAAGCTTCGACATGCGGCAAAAATTAGTTCGACAATATACAAATTAAATGTGATGTCTTGTTTTATGGCGAAATCGGATGATAATGCCTATAACCAAATTTGTCTTGAAGGCAACAGCAAAGGGAAAATAGTGAAATGAAGAGGGACGAGTTGCATACAATTTTTTAAGAATTTTGCTAAGGTATGAACTTTCTCGTCACGTAAAGCCAAGTAATAATTTTTTACGAAATTTACAAGCCATTTCCAACTGTAAAAAATTGCACGCCAACGTTTTTAATACCTAACATCCTAAAATCTATCGGTCCAAATAACATTTCGAGAGCGAAGGCATAGGTTAGGATGGTTGTGTTTTTTTCAAAATTAATAATTAAAATTTTAATATGAATGTATTTTATTGCCAATTACTCTCTCTTAGTAGATGTATAAATAAAATCTTACTTGTTGCTTAAGATGCGACAATAGTATATTGTGTAATTAGGAGGAAAATCAAAACATTCCTGGACGAGTGTGGTAATTGCTGGACGAGGCGCAGCCGAGGCCAGCAACACAGGAGTCCAGGAATGTGTTTTTCCTACGAGTTGCACATATTATTTTTTATCCGATCGAAATTAATTAGAATACGTACTTATAAAAATAGAGCCAAATCTTACTCTAAATAAAAACTGTGTTTTAAATTTAAACTCAACATAATATCAAGTTTTGAATCGAGCGAGCTTGAAGTTTATTACGTAACTACGGAAATAGCATCTAAATGTTGCTTTTGATAGACGTCAGGTCTGACAAACAAGGCGTTTGAATAGAACAGAAATGTTACATTCCCGGCCTAGGACGGGAATGCTATATTCCCGGACAGTTATTTTCTATTATTGTAAAGTGATTGCATGTTCCCAAACAACGAATAAAATATACTGGAATCATGACTTTTGCGGTGAGAAAACACATCGGAAAGGTGTCGTTTTTCGTCCGATCGGATAAAAAAAAAATAATAGGTCTATTATTGGTGTCTGTGAGATCTTTAAGCAACGGTGCGTGGTCGCATGGAGCATCTCGTAATATCGTGCAAAAAGTTATGAGAGAAATGTAGGAACTACCATAGAATGTATGTTGATGACTTCGATTTCCTTGTGGAAAAGATTTCCCCATACCCAAGAGCCAATTTCACCACCAGAGATGTTATCTCTTACACTTAGATATAGATAGATGAAAGCTATATTTTAAGATAAAACTTTTATCCACATTATTAATACAGTAGAGTGTCAATATCAACCGTACTTTATACATTATTATTATTTTCATATTCCATTTTTAGATATTTAGCTGCCGGTTCAGTCAGAAAGAGCTTATCTTATAATTAAAAATCAAAAAATAACAAAAGTGTTATTACATGAAAGTCTCGTATTTATACGAGGAAAATAACGGATACAAATCAAAACTAAATTATTATAACCTTAAAACCAATATGCAAACTGTCAAATTGACCTAAATTCGTCAGGGATACCGTAA